>JAUTXW010003082.1:477500-518878 GCA_030620095.1 Kuschelorhynchus macadamiae
GTCAGTGGCATTCACCTCAAAGTGGAATTTGATGACAGTTACGAAATATTTAATGGCATCAAATCCCATCAACTATCAGTTTTATTTGTTTGGACACACCATAAAGACCTGAAGCGCCTTAGTGACTTCACGACCTGTATTACAGAGCCCGGAGTCGGAATTTCCGTCGACGTTCTCCAAACACGAGTTCACACTTTACGGCACTCTATAGAAAACGCAGTAGTACTGCTACAATCTTTATTGTTGTCTACAACAACTACTATATATTCTTAGCTACCCGTCCTGTCTCGCGACGGAACACGGTCTTCGCCGTGTGGTCACCTATCCAAGTACTTGCCACGCGCGGCGATGCTTGACCTTGATTATCGTCCGAGAGTTTTCTTTTTAATCAAAGATATTTTTTGGGAATACTACTAATATTTTTAGAAATATTTATAATCAACAGCAAAAGTTATGGTACGAGCTGGGATCGAGCCCGCACCTCTGGATCACTACTACTTTGGCAATTTTGTTAGTAAAATGTAATTTAAAAGTTGCCAACTTTGCCTAGATAAGGGGCCCCTTAACACTTATTAGTCCCAGGCCTCGTAAGTAATTAATCAGACCCTGGTAAACAAACAAGAGTAATTTGAAGATGAACTCGAAATATTTTGATAGGAATCCAATATGACGAAACAATATGGCGGCCAAGTGAAATGTTAAAAAACTATTACTGACTATCCAATTTATCTCAAATTTTACACAAAAATGAGGTATTAGGTAATTTCAAGACGTAGAATAAAATGGCGGTCTAATAAAATATTTCAAAATAAAGCCTAAAAACTACTTGGTAGATTAATTTCAAAATTTATACAAGAAATAATGTGGTATAATAGAGTACAATTTTGCTACAAATTCAAGTGACGGAACAAAATGATTGTAATCCTGGAAAAAAGAGAGTTTTACATATCTCCGCGTTTTAGCAATCATAGATGCCAAAAAAAAATAAATGGAAAGATTTACAATAATGGAAGTTAAGTAAAGAAAATTTACCGATTTTGTTTTTCTAAATATATTTTAAATTTCAATAAAGAATACAGCGTATTACCTTTAAGTAAATGCGGTGTGTGTTGTGTTGTTGTTTTGTGCCGGCCGGCTGATTTATGTAAACTTCTACATTTCATTTGTGTTTTTAGTAGTATTTATTTAAATAGTGATGCAAATAGACAGAGCCATATACGTGTTGTGTGCCTTTTTACAAAGGAAACTACTGCAAAGAACAAAAGCCAGTTTCCTCGGGACGAAGAATTACGCTGAAAATGGTTAAGTGCTATCCCCCGTGACAATTTTGTTCCAACTGATAATAACCTGATGATTTTATTAGGACAATTTCACAACAGGATTCCAATACTGATGGTGAGATCGTTACAGCTAAATTAAGTTTGCCACGGTTCAAGGAAACTAGCGTACCTACTAAATTTCCGAACTGTCCCAAATATTTATCAAAAAAGGTGTCATTCAGAAAAAGTAAAGATGATAAACTGAAAGAACTTGATGAAATTCGTTTTCAACGGGCAATTGAAGAAAGTAAACATGAATATATTCAGCATAAAAAACTAAGCGAATTCACAAATTTTGAAGAATTTAAGATACTATTTCAATGTTTTCCGGTTAATAAAGGACGTTTTTTTTTATTAATGACAGTCTTAAGATGACTATATTTAAAGTAGAACATTCTCCGGGCTGAGAGACTGAAGACACCATTTTTGACAAGTAATCTGGATCAGATAAAAAATGTACTTGATATAATTGATAATTCAACAAGTCACTCATTAAACACCGATCATGACAGTGTAAATCCCGAACATGACAATGTAAACCCCGAATGTGACAGTAATAATAGCACGGATGCCATAAGGCTTAACAAAGTACTGACTTTTATGTCCTATGTTTTTAAAAACCTTAAAATAGAGGACAATAATTTATTGCAAGGCGTTCAATTTATTTCTGAACCACTAAAATTGCGCACACTCTCAAAAGAACGTTATAGATATTCTCCCAATGTTATGATATTGTGTTCAACTTCAATTAGTCCTCACGACTATAAATATTTAAGAAGTCCATGGGCCAATTATTTTGCCCCACCCTGAAACCATTAAGGGAGTGTGTAATAATTTTTTAACGGATCCCCACATCGACGGAAAAAAATGTTTCTAGTTTATGCTCAAAATATTAAGTTCACTTATGGATAAAATTTACATCGATTCATGTTTGGACTATAAAGGTAGAAATGTTGTAGGGTCTGCAATAAGTAATTGCATTATTTCAATGTATTTTTACTGAGATTTTTACCATGCCCTTGACTATAACCAATAAGCTTGGTTTATATATATATATATATATATATATATATATATATATATATATATACATATTTAAATTTTAATAAGTAGGCTACCTAGACAATAAACGTTTTGTAACTATAAATTTAGAACTTGTTTTACTGTTTCCACTTGAATATAACATGAATACTCGCATAAATTAATTATTTATATGCATCTACATTCTTATATACGGCTGTTTTTCTTCTCAATATCTTTCTATACCTTTATTGGTGTATTGAAAATGGAATTAAATCTTAATTACTGTTTTATTTGTTTCCAATAATCACTTCTAAAGTGAAAATATTGATTAAAAACAGTAATAGTGTATGCCGCGTTTGCGCATACCTTCACCTACGACTGATGACGTTACGTCCAAGTACTTTGTCCTTGTGTTCTAGGAGTTGTTGGATTGGGCAAACGAACGCCTCACCGCACAACAGACCGCTTTCTTGCTTAATTTATTGCATTTTATAAATTTGTACCGTAAATTGTTATACGTTTAATAAGAAAAGCCTTTGAATAGAAGTGAAATATTTAACCAAAAGTAAAAGTTATGGTACGAGCGGGGATCGAACCCGCACTTCTGGATCTCTAGCCCACTGCCCTAACTAATCTATCGCTATCGTACCGCTGATAAGCAATTCGTTAGAACTTGTACATATTCAAACTCACCGACAAACCAGTATCATAACACTTGTTGATCCTTGAATTTTGTATGAAAACAATAATAAAAAAATTGTGTCGATGAATTTATAAAATAATAAAATGCAATGAATATGATAGTAAAAGTTTCGCACTATCCCCTTTAAAATTAAAATATGAAACATCGATTTAAAATTTTTAAGGACCGTTGAAATAGTTAAAAAATAGTGCAGAATAATAAAAAATTAATATCTATGTGAATATAAAATAAATAAGATAGAAATGAAAAAAAAAACAAAACAAAATATAAATAAGGAAAATTATAATAAACTGAATATTAAATAAAAATAAAAAAAATTGGAAAAATATAACCACCGAAAAACCCAACTGAGAACTACAATAAAAAAAGGTCCACACTTTTATTCATATTTTGTTTCTAAGTCTCAATGAAATAATTCCAACATAAGATAAGATTTTGCCAACAGAATAAAATATTGGGGGGGGAGGGTGAAACTCCCACCCCCATTGGCATTACTGAAATATGTTTGATCTCTATCAAACACTCCTCGATGTACAGAATTGACTTGAGAGATTGATGTAATAGTAAGACATGAGTACTACGTCTCGGTCTCAGTCAAGTTTTATAAAAAAAAACGGCTATATCTGTAGACCTATCGCCAGAAAATAAAATCCTAATATTCAACTTAAGGGTAATTAAAACTAGTGACGATAGCTTTAAAATTACGAGACGTCACACATAGATCAACAAAAATAAATAAACAACTCAGAACTACATCTGAAAACTATGAAGTAAATAGTCCACCCCGACGACAAGACTTGACGGTGTGGATAATTACAAATACAAATAACGACTTCTATACTACCTCAAATATTTTTTGAAGCAACTAAATCGGAGCATATTTCAACTTTTAAATTTTTTTTTAGAACGACACAAAATCAAATAACCAATAATAGCTCAAAAATAACTAACCTAGCATGACAGAATTAAATCTAAAACTACAAAGCACTAATATATTAGAAACAATAATCAAACCGATAAAACTCTTAATAGTCCCGTCTAAACAGCATAATTGTACATCGCCTCATTGTTCCCAACCAACCCATTGTAAACAAAACCAATAGATACGATTAACCTCAAATCCAAACAACGAATTATATTAGTCAGACCCGTCGGATTTCTTCGAGAATCTTGAATAGTTGGGAAAAAAAATGCGGCACAACGCAGCGTTTTTTAATGCCAAGTGAAACCTTGGTGAAACGTCTGCAAAACTCCAAAAGGAATAATATCAACGAACAGTTTTAATTAAATACATTTATATTGTTGCATCCGTGAAACATTACGCACTAACATAGATTATATATACACCAGGGCCTTAAATAACTTTTAAAAACGTCAATATTAACGACTGACAAATTAACACTTATTTATGAGGATCATGATTAAAATCTTAATATCGAGCATAATAACACAAATGAATTAGAAACCCCTTTACTTGCACCTTTATTTTAACGAGCGGCTTGGTTTAAATAAAAACATTACTTAATATAAATGAGACCTGAACGATGACATTTTCCCTGAATATCTAAACCGATAACATAAGTAATAATGAGACTGTCAATAATATAAATGCAAACTGTGCTGATGTGAATAAATTTAAACAGGTTTTTAAATTTAATACTCCAGACCATCTGAGAAAGTTTTGTGTTACGGCATTTTAAAACGGACTGACTTGCGGATATAGAACATATATTAGGTAAAAGATATAGAACTATTACTATATAGGGATGGGCGTGTTATCGATAGGTCGGCGACATATCGAATAGCAATAGGAAAATAAAAAATATAGATATACCAATAGTTATCAACAATAGGGGTTGGTGTGCAATAATGTCGATATGTATCCGATAATATCGATATGTATCCGATAATATCGATAGGTAGCTGATAATATTGACAGGTAGCTGATAATATCGATAGGTAGCCGAGAACATCGCTAATTATGGATAAACGGATTACATATTTAGAAAGATGAGGACCTTTTTTCTTATGCTATAATTTTTCGTAAATATACCGATACACTGTTAAAAATTGTGTTAAAATTATATAATTTTAACTGTAAAAATAATAAATGGGTTCTGTTATTCTACCTTAGTTAAAATTTTACTTAATTGTTATCAATGTTTTACTATTAAAATGTGTTTTTGCACTATTACATGTAAAAAAAAACATTAATAACGTAAGTGTATAATTGCTTCGCGAATTTACCAAAGTTCTGTGAAAGTACTTCGAGAATTTACCAAACATTCGTGAAAATTCATTATGCATCCAAATTTTACTAAAAGGACATGAGTTGTCGTAATTTTACCCGATGTGGCACGTAACGCTGGTCAAAAAGCAAGAGAAAAATAAAAGAAGAAGAAATTTTAATATCCAACCTCACATTTCTATTATCCTTATTCATTAATCGTTTGACAGTGCATGGCTATTTTTAGGTTTAAAGTGTTTCAGTGCGTGTTTTAGTGTAAAAAAACAACATATACTGTAAAACTAGATTTCTATAAAAATTAAACTAGTATTTGTATAAAAATTAGGTAAGAATTTAGAAAATCGTACGTGTTTATTATAACATTAGACGCATTATTCACAATACTATCAGATTTCCTTAAAAGACTTGATTTCAATAATTTTAGTTAACATCTGTTTTTGTTTAGTTTTGTATCATAAAATAAATTTTTTAAAGCTAATTGTGTGTTTTTTTCTCGAATAAACCATTCCTACCTACTTTCGTTGCTAACAGCATGTCTTTTTATTTTTGTTTATAAAAGGCATCCTTATTTTGAAGCTGTATATTTGGCATATTTATTATTTAAATTTGTTACAAATGGAAAATTAGAACTGAAACCAAACATAAAGCAGCATTTTTTAGCAATAATTTCTGCCATAAGACTGAAATGCTTAAGTTACCGATCTCTATTTGTGTCATTAAAAAAATGAACGGAGAATGAAATTTTTAATACCATTTTAAGTTAGCGTGACTTTAACGGTAAGGTTTATTATTTTTAGTTTTACACATCTCATCATAACATATATAAAGTAATGCTCTTTTCCATCATTTTACCTGAGAAAGCAGGTATTTTTACATAAATTCCATTCAAAGTTTTAGCAATATATTTAGGGTATTTAATTAGTTCTTATAGTAAATTTGAGTAAGAATTAAATGTTTTCACTAAAAACTAACTTAACTTTATACAAAGAAACAGAATTTTTAAGTGGCACTTTTCCCTGTAATAAGGTTTTGATTTATGTGCAATATTTAAAAATACCAAAAATATACTAAAATAGTACTTCAAAAAATATGGTTTCAATAAATGAATTTTTACTATAAAGATGACGGAAATTTCAACTGTATTTTTACCTCTATAAATGTATATTTACAATTACTTGCTTAATTTAACGTTACAACGTTTTTTTATGTAAAATCCATATCATTTTTTTTATTCTCGTAACTATCAACAAACATTTCCTTTCATCCACAAGGCAACCACGGTACCTAGCTTTCAGCCTTCTTGGTCCCTAGGTAAAAAGGAAACATTTAGTGATCACTATTTTAAATAAAAGTAGCATTTGCTGCTTAAATTATGTTAAATATAAATCAAATTAATAAAAAAATCGAGCATTTAAAAAAAAAGAAACGGCAATAAATTAATTAAATAAGAAATTGCTTATTGATTTCAACACTAACAAAACTTAATTTCGATCCAAAAATCATTGTGCTGTATTTTACAGGACCATTCCTAAAGTGTTATTAAGATAAAAAGTTCAAGAAAGATGTGTTAAAAGAGCTTGGTTTCAAAAATACAGGGCATTAAAGTTTTAATTTTTCTTATTTACTTTTTATCTACCGTGTACATTACATTTCTAGAGAAAATTTATTAAATGTAGCCCGTTTATGTGGAGGTCCATCATATTTGTATGCGTCAAATATTGATTTTATTGCTCAAAGTATTTATAATGATGCGCGCTTAATTCCCATCCAAAAGGAAAGGACAAAATTTCAAATAAAGCAGATTTTCTGAAGACCATTTTAATTATGAGTCCAAAAATTCTATCAAAACATCAAATTCCTTTATAAAATAAATGAAGAAGTAATTACCTTGGAACTCGGAACGTTTACATATTTATACCTCCACTGTCGACCTGATGCAGAAAGGAGTAAAAGTGGGTCTAAGTCTAGCCTAAATCGAGAGTTTCTCGGTAAAACTTGATGATGAAAAAAAAAAGAATGTCTCAAATAATCAAAATTCCAAAGAGTCCTAGCTAAAGATTTAAAATTTTAGGAAATATTGAGTGCCTGAAAAAAAACGAAAAGAAACGGAAATATACGGAAACATTACAGTTTTCTTATAAACTAGGAAATTAACCAGTTTACCGATATTTAATCATATATATTTTTTTCAATGGACTTTATAAATAATTTTAAAACTATAGTGTTTTACAAAATAATGTTTTTTTTATTTGATTTGTTTTAATTTGTACTTAGTTATAAATTTCGCTAAACATACTCAAGGAAAGTACTGTAATCGTGAAAAAATCACCCTCCGAGATTTTTGCAAATCTTTGCGTTTTAGGGTCCCTAGACCCGAAAAACATATTGATTATAAACCAGTGTCTTAAACGTCTTTAAACCATCATGACCTACTTATTTAAACTTCTAAAAAACGTTTTGAAATATCTTTAATAAGAGAACATTAATCTTAAAATACTTTAAGGTAATAATAATAAACAAAGCAGAATACATGGACCGAACAGTTTAAAACACGTAGGTTATGGTAATAAAAATACGTTAAAAACCTATTTTAAAACAGAAAAATACATGATTTGTTTAAAAATAAACAAAAAACTTTGTATTTTTTTCAACGCAGATACTGAGATTTTGTCTTCTCAGTAAGCTTTTATTTTTTGTTCTGGGCTTACTTAAATTTATTGTAAAAATATATTGGTACTTTCCTAACAATTAGCATTTATTTTTTATGTTTATTTCAGTTTTTAATTTTTTTTTTCAATTTTTCCAATAAGTGAGAAAAAAACGGAAAACTGTTAAATCTCTAGTCCTTGCTCACGGAATACTGACCCACTAACCCACTATAAAATTTAAAAGCTAACGTATTTTTAATAATATTTGTAATACAAATCGGAAAATCGGGGTGGTACTAAAAACGTATTTTAACATCTTATCTGTCCTAACTTCGGTTCCAGTCCAAGAAATTAAGAGCACGGTGATTCATTAGATTCTATTGTATCCAAAACAGTGCCAAATTTAATTTATCAAATACATCAAGAGCTCCTTGATATATAAGAATTCACGCCATTTAAATATATGGTTCATTTTTAAAGAAGATATGATTTGTTACTCATACAAACGATCCCTCTCTTTTGGAGGAGAGCAAGCAACACTCGAAGCAACATTATCCGGTATTATCTAACACGCAATAAGATTTTTTCAAGAACCTTTGACTTTAATGAACCACACGTTTTCAGAATTTTGACATTTCCTATATAATAAATAATAGGGCCTAATCTCAGGGTCCAGTTTTTAGCAAATTCCAGGGCTAGACGGAAAATTGCCCGTTCTTTGGCACCAGAATTTCACATCGCGGACTCACCACGATTTGTATGCAGCCGGTGTTGAATGGTGTAGTCAGTAAGGTAATTTCCGTTGGTCACAGGTGGATATCAGGTCTCCAACTATAGTCATTCGTTTATCAGAGTACTAGTATTAGTACTGTTTGCAGAGGTATAATACAATATCAGGGGTTAGATGTCGGTGACAGCTGTTTATTCACCCTGGTAGACAGTAGGTACTCAGTAGTGGTAGAAAAGAGCCATGGGGATTCTTAGTAACATTTTCGTAAGAATCCATTATGGCAAAACTAAATGGCGGCTTATTGAAATGTTTAAAAAATTATTACTAAAAACTACTTATCCAGTTTATATCCAACTAGCTCGCCCGATAAACCTAGTTCTGCATTTTTCATTAGATGGCGCGATGAGTTTCCAGTGGAATTATAAAAATATGGTGCGTATTCACCACATCATCCAGAAATGTTATTGTAGAAAAACCTTATTGGTTTTGTAGAAAAAATACGTAATAAAACAATACAAAAAATAGTGTTGAAAGGCCGGACGATCATTCAAAAAAAATCATGTAGATTCGTGCAGTACAACTCTCTCCGGAACTTGCTGAAAAATCTGGCTTAGTTTTTAAAATATATAATATATTTTGCCCAAAAATTAAGTATTATGTAGGAATCGACTGGTAAAATTTTGGTACGAATCTAAGATCTACTTAACTTGTCTGATTTCAAATTGTGTGCCATAACTAATTGTGGTATAGAGATCAATTAGTAAAATTGTGATACTATTTAAGAGGCAAAACAAAATGGCGGCCTAATAAAATGTTTGTAATCGTGAAAAAAATTACCCTCTCGGGTTTACATATCTTCACGTTTTAGCGCCCCTAGATATCCAAAAAATATGTGATTTTTAATTCCGTCGCTCCGTCTGTCGGTTTGTCTGTCTCAGTTCGCTCTATAGTTTTAAAAACTACTTATTAGATTGAGTTCAAATTTTAGTCAAAAATAAAAGGCCGTATTGGGATCGCCTGGTAACATTTCGGTAAAAAACTTTAAGAAGAGCAGCCAAATATATTTTTTTTTTAAATTTTTAAATCAACGAAAAAAACTTTAAATTTTGCAGAAAAATTAACGCTATTCTCCTTCGAACGAGCTTTCGAAATTTTGGTTCACCCGAAACCAGATGTCATTAGCGTTCACGCTAACTAATATAAGCTATTTATATGTCTTTCGTCGAGGAGCTTGGTGGCGCGGTGGTAGGGCTTTCAGCCCGCGTAGTATAGCATGTAGGTTCGAATCCCGACAATGACGTAACCTTTTACTCAAGAAAATTTATAATTAATAAAAAGTTGGATTACTTATTTTTTTAAAGTTAGGTTAGGTTAGGATTGGTTAGGGTTGCTGTAGAGAAAGCGCGCGGTAGAGTGCCAACCGAATTCCGAATCTATATTAAAACAAAAATTTTTTTTAACAAAATCTATACTGTTAAGTACTCCGTCAGGTTAATACAAGTTTGTCAAAAAAACCGTCATTCACACGTTTTTATTATTTAACGTGAACCGTCTTTCGGACGATTCGTTCACGTTAGCGTTGAAAAAGCAACGGCCAAAAATTAATTATGATATTGGGATAAACTGGTACAAATTAAACATGACGTAACAAAATGGCGGTGCGCCTCAGTGTAAAAACTATTTATCGAGTTTATTTTAAATTATTGTGTCCAATCAAGGGTGGCATAGGTAGAAACTGATAAAATATGAGTAGGAATCCAATATGATGGAACAAAATGGCGCCCAATAAAAATGTTTGAAAAGACAATATATGTGTTAATAAATGACTATGTACTGAACTAAATTGGGTCACACTTCACTATTCCTAATAAAAGGAAAGATTCATAACGAGGGAAGTTCGGGGTAAATGAAATTTACGGATTTTTTGATCAGCAATAATCCCGGTATATAGTTTAATCAAAACAATATTAACAATTTCCCCCATGTCGGGTTCCTTAAACTTTTTACATTTGCCTATTTTGAACAAATATTAAAATATATGTATAGTTCGCAGAACATACTGTAGTAAAAAAACATAGATTGGAATATTTTATATTTGTAAACATAAATATAATTTACTTTCTAAAAGCAAAGATTCCTGCAATACATAATTTAATACTACCCAGAATTATCTAAGCGGCACATGCGCAAAGACGGCAAAATGGCTGTTGTAGTTTTTTGAGATACGTTAAAATGATATATACTCATGGAAATTTGAAACGACTCAGACAAAATTTTAGTAATATTTGTGATATGATATTTTCTGATTCCTTCAAGCCATTTAAACAAACTTTTTTTTGTTTTAAAGGTACATTATTAGACTTTATTCTTGGGCAGAATGTTTAACATAAAACACAATTAACATCAATATAAAGAGTGATTCAAACATAGGTGTTTTTTACCCAAAATTTAACTACATTTCTAAGTTAAACAGCAAATCCAAAATTATGCTTATCATGTCAAATGATTTGCTTTAAAACGTGCTTTTTAAAAAAGTTTGATGTTTCCCGTTTTTAAATTATAGAGATTTTTCTAACACAATTGTATGATTTTTTGTTGTAAATTTTTAAAATAAGTAAAGGGGGCTTTGAAACAAAGACGAATCGATTGTTATCTGTCACCCACAATGTTCAATAGTTTATTCAAGATTTTATTTTGTGGGTTTGTAACTTTAAAACGCTTTAAAATATTGTCAAAATGCCCAGATATAATGCGAACGAACATACATACACTAGCATTCGTTATGCTAGAAAGTGGCTTATGACAAAGAATTATTGCTGAAAGGTTGCTTATTAAACAAAGTGCTTTATCAAGAGCATGGCGCAGATATCAAAATACTAGTTCAGTGCAATATAACCATGGAGGAGGTGCTGTGAAAAGAACGACCCCTAGGACAGACAGGTACATTGTACGTCAAGCTCTTTCCGAGAGGACTATTACGTCCACACAAATTAACAATTTCTACAAAAACCATTCGTTACACGAAGCTCATTTAAATTCCCGACGGCCCTATAGGCAAATTCAGTTATTAAGAGAACCCAGACGGTCTCGTTTGATTTTTGCCGAAGAACATGTTAACTGGAATTCACTCGAATGGTCACATTGTTTATTTGCGGATGAATCAAACGTTGCACTTCATCCTGACGACAATCGGATTTGTGTATGGCTTCGAACAGGAGACAGATACGAAGAAAACTGTTCCTTAGATCGAATTCCGTTTGGAGGTGGTTCTGTAACAGTGTGGGGAGGAATATTTAGAGAATTAACAGTTCTCATTAATCGCTATGAAAACGTATTTCGTTATTTAGTTAGCGAATTTTTCAAATATCATCAATATAACAGAACGGCTTGGCCCTCCCGTTCCCCGGATGGTAATCCAATCGAACACATATGGGCTGCTTTAAAGCGGCGTTTGTATGCTCGAGCAATACCTCCTAGACCTATTGACACATTGGTTGAAGCAATTTATGAAGAATGGCATTTAATTCCTCAAGAGTTAATAGACAATTTTATAAGAGTTTGCGGAGGACCCACCCGATACTGGTACCTGTAGTACCTACTTGTTTACAGTTTTTTTTTACTTCCGGTTTTAAAGATAGAGTTTAAGTTAAGGTTAATTTTGCTAATAAATCTGTTTTAATGGTAAACACTGTTGACACTTTTTCACCAATATGGTAGTATCATAAATCCAGAGGTGTAGTATCATAGACCGAGACAAAAACTTGATAATTTAAAAACGGAACATAGCAAAGATTTTTAAAAAGCACGTTTTAAAGCAAAATTGGGGCTATTATTTGAAATAGTAAGCATAATTTTGGGATTTGCTATTTAACCCAGAAATGTAGTTAAATTTTGGGTAAAAAACAAATGTGTTTGAATCACCCTGTATATTGACGTTAATTATGTTTTATGCCAAACAACCTGCCCAAGAATAAAGTCTAATAATGTAACTTTAAAACAAAAAAAAATTATTTAAATCGCTTGTAGGAATCAGAAAATATCATATTACAAATATTACTAAAATTTCGTCCGATTCGTTTCAAATTTCCATGAGTGTATTGTTAATATTTATAGTGAGAGAACCTAAGCTCTTGTAGACCTTTTCCCGGATGCATCTTATCTTCTGCCAACGTTAAGCACGTTCCAAAATATGAACGGAATTAAATCGTAGACTCCCTGGGTCTTTCTCTCCTCTTACATGGGGCGAGGGGGGCTGAAGTCCCTTCCACCACCAACAAAATGTGTTTATATCTCCGAACTTGCATATTAAATGCGCATTTTGATTGACTCTATTAACGATAACGATTAACGATATTTGTTTACAATTAGGGATGTTTAGGTTTCATCATCAATGTATGTATAACTAGAAATCTTTGAGATAGTAAGTCAGTTTTGCCACCTTCTCGACGCATTTAAAATGCCAATGTTTTAGTTTTACGTTCGTCAACTGCCAACGCTTTAGGCAAAGCGAAATTAGCCGTATTGCGTTGAGAGGATATAAAAATGCCTCCCGTATTACGTCACTGGAAGAAACGCCCTCAGAAACAATAATAAATGAAATTATGCAATTAGTTTAAATAGCCATATAACCAATAAATTAAATAATGAAAATAATATAATAAATAAGTTAGATATTTAATTACTACTTTCAACAATTTCCATTTAATAAACTTAATGAGACAAAATAGGTAGTACAATTCAAGAATCATTAGCGACCAAATGTTAGGGGTGGAGCACGACCAAAATAAGATCTTAAATAAGTTTACTATTGTCATAAAAACATATATATACATATGCAAAAAATACAAAAATACATATGCAAAAAATCTCTTTTAACAGTTATGGGTGATAAAACTTCGGAATAGGGCTCGGAGAGCAATAAATCCAAATCTTTGGTTGAATAAAATTAATAGAATGCCTGCAAGTATTAACTGTGGAAGTTTTTATAGAGTTTTTAATTTTCAAATTACTTTTTGAGTGGTAATTTGTATGCGATAATCCTTGCCTGGTAAAGGGAGAGTCGGGACAGCCCCCCCCCATCTTGTTAGGCCGGCATTCAGTCCCAAAGTGGATGACTTTTTTATTGCTTTCTGATATTATCAATGAAGCTCCCAAGGAAGTCGAAAACGCAAAACAATTTCTGAAGATAACGGACAATATGAAAGCTCCGATATTTATTGTATCGTTTTTAGGTACCTGCCTTCGTTATCCGAGGTAGGTATACAAAGTATTAGGGGTTGTGATATTGATTTTGTATTTTTATTTTATAAAGAACAACACACAAAGGAATCGTTTCTTTGTTTACATCTTCATCGTTCAATTTAAATTAGTTCCTAAAACAAAAAAAGAATATTTAACATACCTCCTCCTAAACCCTCCATTGCCCAAAGAGGCCAATTTATTTATGGCAAAAATTTTAAATTATTTACAAAAACAAACTAATCAAAGATATTTAAAAACTATCGGTCAACCCTCCATAAAACTACCACTAGGCAACAAATAAAAACAACGGAATCGAAGTTTAAAGGGCTGCAACCCTTGAGCGTAACTGCCGTCCCTTTTGTTAAGTGTTTACCTGTTGCTATTATGGTCTTGAGAAATCCCCTAACGCTGGCTGGAGGTATTATTCCACTTTCAATGCCAGGTGTTCCATACACACCACCGTAAAACGTATACGAATTTTCCAATGTAATTAAGGGAAAATTTTATTAGTAATCATCGCACTAGATAGATGACCTTCACGAATGTTGCAAAGTTAAAACTACATTTCGACAAAATATTCATTTAATAACAATAACGTGCTAAGTAACGAAATAATCGCGCAAATTTTTTTGAACGGCCTTGGACCACTATTCTTTTGCACTCAAAAATAGCACATCAACAACCATCGAAAAATATTTTTTTATTTCGTCACTGATGTCGCTCGATCCGTCGCACTTTCACACGACCCGCTATCTGTCCCGACGTACGTACGTTTGAATTTCCCGCTGCGACATAGGGCACTATCGCGTCGCGCAGACAAACACCCCCTCGCGACGTACGTTAACCCTGTTTTTCGTGTTTTTCCAAGATGATTGCGTTTCTATTCGCCATTTTGCGACGAGCAATGACAAAATTGTCCACGCTCAGAATCGTGCCGACCTCGACTAATCCAAAATAACATCTCGGAGCGGCGTTGCCGCACTGCGCGCCGAGGAATTCCCAGATAATTGTGTGTTGAACTTTAATCTTTTCTGTTTTGATCGCTGTACGTTTCGGACGGCTCTCTTTCAGTCTAATTAGCATTTAATAACGTGCATTTAATTAAGAAGTCGTCGTTTTAGCCATCAGGTGGTGGTAAAACTTTATATATATAGTGTAAAACTTTATTATATAGATAGTCCGTAGTTATATTAAAGTTGGATTCTTGGCTAAATAAACGTTGATTCTCGTGTTAATACCGAAAACGATGTTTTTAAGTTTATAGTAAAAAATTGGTAAATTTCTTTTACCCAGAACATCCCTCGTTATGAAATGAATAAGATTTTTTTACGTTGATTTTTTTAAACATTTTATTAGGGCGCCATTTTGTTGTGCTACCTTTGATAGTACCAAAATGTTACCAGTTCATTCCTATGCAACATTGATGTTTGTGCAAAACTTGAGATAATTTGGATAATTAGTTTCTTAGTAATACATTATTTTAACATTTCACTAGACCACCGTTTTGTTTGGCCATATTGGATAGTAATGCTAAATAGTTTTATAGCTACGCCGAGACTTGACACACTGACCGACGCGACGGGATTAAGAAAACATATTTGTGGCATCTAGAGACGCTAAAACGATATGTAAAACCCGGGAGAGTAATTTTTTCAGGATACAAAAATTTTATTTGGCAGCCATTTTGTTCCGCCATCTTGAATTTGTACCACAATTTTACCAGTTCGTCTTTATACTGCAATTAATTCTTGCGCAAAATATTAAATAGTTTTTCCAGGCCGAATTTTTAAATAGTTTAAGCCGCCATTTTGTTTCCCCATCTTGGATTCGTACTAAAATTTTACCAGTTGATTCCTTGAAGCAGAGCTGTCTGTCCAATATAAGGCAGCTGGCTGGTTTTTCTAAAAATATATTTGATTTAGGGCTATATGCACTAAAAAGCGGGAGTTAAACCTGCCTTCCAGGTGTAACGAAAGTATTCCTGCGCACTAGTTCTTTATAAATTACATACACAGAATTTTTTAGTAAATGACATTAATTAAGAAGTAAATAATAAAAACATGATTAATGAAAATATAAACAATGGTCACATTCGTATGTAAGATTGTTGATAGATGCTCATGTCAATTCTCAAAATACTCACACATGGCTTCGATGTCTCCAGTTGCATTGGCTATCAGTACAACAATGCGTATTAGAAACAGCGTGGATGGAACCATTATTGCCGATGCGTAAAAAAAAGCAAAGCAAAAAGGAGTATTTAATTGGAAAACCAACGGTTAATAGTGTCAATCTGACTCAAGAAAAACGAAAATCCCTCACGTGCGGTTGATAAGTTGGTGTTCAGCTGGATCAGGCAAAAAAAAGAAATTCTACTTTTTTTTCTAAAATATCCCGACAGCCAAGTAGATTGTTTATTTTACTACCCACCATATTGACGGACAAATGGTAATATATACTCTGCCTAAAGGCAAACGTTTTCCACAACTATGTGGCACAATACTTGAATCAATCCAAAATTAAAAAAAACACACAAAATAATCATCTATTTGGCGTTTGTAATAACTTAATTATGAACACCAAATTAAGTTCATAATAAAACGCATTTTTCCGTCTAGATTGAAACACTCCAATTTTCAATTATTTTGTAACTAAAATCCGATATGTACTGCTGAAAATCGGAAGAGTGCAAATTACGAATTTTTAGTCAATATTTAGAAAATTAAAATGATGGCGTCAACATAGGCCCACGGATTAATTTTATCGTTTATGCAGATTCGGCTGAAAATCGGTATGTAGGGGTATTTAAGAGCACAAATTATGAATTTAATCTTTTCAGAACCAAAACGTATAAAATAGATAATAAGTATATTTTAAAAAATTAAAACCGCGCCTTTATAATCTGAACTAAAAGGTTAAAAAACATTCAGAACAGATATATAAATATGAAACCATAAATTTTGGCCACAGAGATATAAATTTATTAGACGTAAAAAGCGTGGCGATGTGGAGCCGTAGTTAGAAGTCTAACTTTAGTGGGAGTAGTATGTCTATAAAAATACAAACGTTTCGTGTTTGTGCTTTTACTTTTAAACAGTTTTTTTTCTAAATACCCCTAATAAAGTTTAAACAGTTTTTTTTCTAAATACCCCTAATAAAGTTAATTAATTCGAAAATTAGCACAACAAACAAAGTTCGCAAAAACCTAAAATGCTTCAGCAGGCCCTATGGCCTAATTTTTTGGCTTTCCCTTAGAATTCCATAGAAAAATAATGTTCATTTATCTATATTAAATAGTCCATAAGAAGAAAAATACCACAAATCGATTTTACTTAACTTAATTAACTTAACAAACATCAAAATGTAAGTTTTCCACAGTCTTGAAATCTTAGTGTCATTTCCATTAAAATATGGTTCAATATTTCATAAAAAAGAGTTCTATACTTAGCCCTAATTTCTTCAGGTGAAAGCTTAGCAAGTAATAGAATTTGCTTTATCAAACATGGTATTAAAAAATGTTTATTTCTTTTTTTACAGAGCGCCTCACGACAGCGTTTTATATTGGAAATGCAAAAATGAATGTCAAGCGATTTTTTTTTGAAGAACGTCAAATAGTATGCCCGTGATTGAGAAAATGTCATTAAACACTAATGCCAGAAACGTGAATTGGAAATCGTTCATCTCACCTAAAAATCCTTTCGCAAGGCGGATCGATTTTTCATCAGATTTGTCACAAAATGTAATAAATTCAAAGACGTCTTTTAATTTATTTCAGTCTTGAACAATAACATTTACTAACTTCGAATTTGAAGTTGTAACAAGACCATAAATAAATATAACACAACACAGTCAAAGGAAATGAACTCACCGGTTGCAGCGAAATCCGCGAAAATAAAAGTAAACAACCACCGCAAACTGAACGATACGTGGGTGTAGTATACTGCGCCTGCAATTCACCGAGAGCGTTATATGGCGCTGGGCTCGACGTCATCGGGTACGCATTGCCATGGCAACATAGTAGGGAAATCGTGAACTAAACATAGCACCTCCAGCAAAGTCGAAGCGGTTTGCGCCACTGTTATAGTTATTATAATAAAGTTCGATTGAAAGTTTTAAAAAGACATGCCGCCAACGGTCAAGAAAAATATTTATTCGAGAAGTACAGTTTATATTTTGCCAATTAGATAAATAAATGAATGTAAAAACTTAATTTTTTTAAAGAGATATATAATAAATATAGTTAGATGTTTGCTTGTTTATTTTTCCTGATGAAGTAACACTTCACCTGAATAGCCGCCACTGTTTCTAACTTGTTTTGTTTTTTTAAATTATTTGTAGAAAAGTCTTGAGGAAGGAATAAATTGATCCCGAAAGCTTGACAAAACAATAAAGGGTTCAACACCTTTATTTGGCCTTTTATATACATAAACTGCATCCTCACTAACCTAAGGTTTTCATATATATATATATATATATATATATATATATATATATATATATATATATATATATATATATATATATATATATAATATATAAATATATATATATATATATATATATATATATATATATATATATATATATATATACATGTAATGACTTTAAGCCAAGAAACATAAAGGAAAAAATATATAATTGAAACGAAGGGTAAAAGAATAACGAAACCAAAAAAAAGTATTTGTTTTGGGCGCCAATTGTTTCCACCATCTTGGATTCGCACCAATATTTTACCAGTTTCTACCTATACCACACTTGATTTTTGGGCATAATTTAAAATGAATTGAATAAGTAGTTTTTACGTTGATATTTTTAGCACCGCCATTTTCTTCCGTCATGGTGAATTCGTACCATTCATATCACATTTAATTTTTCTACAAAATTTAAAGTCAACTGATTAAAAATATTTTTTTACGTTGATTTTTTAAACACTTTATTTGGTCGCCATCTTAAATTAGTAGCTAAATTTAACCATGTATCTCTTTGTCATACTTAATGCTTGCCTAATTTAAAATTAATCTAATAACTAGTTTTTTCAGGACGATTTTTTAAATCAGTTCATTCCTATGCAACACTTGATTTTGAACAAATTTTGAGGTAAACTGTATAATTAGTATTTTAGTAATAATTTTTCACTAGGCCCACATTT
Source organism: Kuschelorhynchus macadamiae (assembly GCA_030620095.1). Lineage (NCBI taxonomy): Eukaryota > Metazoa > Arthropoda > Insecta > Coleoptera > Curculionidae > Kuschelorhynchus > Kuschelorhynchus macadamiae. The sequence continues at coordinate 496,562 of JAUTXW010003082.1, forward strand.
TATTCATTCAGATTGGATTTTTACCAAAATGTTATCTGATCAATCAATCTACGTAGTTTGTTAGTTATGGCGCGAACAGACAGACCGACGCACGGAATCGAGAAAACATATTTTTCGGTATCTAGGGAACTTGAAACGTAAAGATCTGAAAAATTAAAATACTTCCCTTTTACGAGGGAAGTAAAAATTAAAGCATTTTATTATTATAAACTTCTGCCCCTTTATAACAATTTGATGTTTGTGATATCCTAAAAAATCGCCTAACACAAATTACAACTATAAATGACGGCATAAAATTGTAACAATTTTTTTTGTTCATAGAGTTTTGTCCGCGATTCTGTCTCACCAGTACGCATTCCAGGGATTAAATATAAACTACTGCATAATGACAAAGGATAGAGCAAATAGCAAAATATTTGGCGATATTTTTGGTCATAAATCCGTTGATATTTCAATTTTGACTGATAAATAAATCGTTGCTTATTTTGAAAACCATAAATTAGATAAACCGTAAAAAGTCCTGAGAACTTGCATAAGTTTTTTTTGACCAAGTGACCCGAAAAACGGGTCGATAAAAAACACGACAAACAAATTGATTTTTATACAATTTGCCCTTCTTCCTTTTAAATAAATTAAATTCATTTTGTCGATCTCAAGAAAACCCTTCTAGAAATGTTAAGGAGTGACAGACTAATCAACCAAATGGGGTTCAAACCGCATGCACATATTTTGTACGCAAACTACCCCAATTATCTTAGGAAGTAGTCAGACTATCGCGTTTGGAATTCCACTGAGAGTATGTTTTTTATTCCTTTTTAAATCAATAGAATAGAAAGAATGATGTGTATAAATCTTACGACTTTATAGTGGCATCAATTTAAAAAACAGTTTTTCCGACGAGACAACGGACTGATACCTTACTAGATATGAAAATAAAGTAGTTTTGCAGCTAATAAAATATAGAAGGAAGAAATACAACAAACTTTGTGGTTTTTTAACTGCCTCGTAAAAGGGAAGTATTGTAATCGTGAAAAAATCAGCTTCTCTGGATCTTCACATTTTAGGGCTCCTAGATACCAAAAAACATGTTTGGTTGTTTCGGATAATGGAAATTTTTAGGACTTATGAGGCCTTTGGTCAAAAATTAGGGTTCATATGGGGATGACTTGGTAACATTTTGCTAGAAATCAAATATGGTGAAACCAAATGACGACCTAATAAAATGTTTTAAAAAATATTACTAAAAAACAGCTAGTACAATTTACCTCGAAATTTGCTCAAAAAAGTGTGATAAAGGGATAAACTGGTTAAATTTTGGTGAGAAGCCATTATGGTGAAACAAAATGGCGGCTTAATTAAATGTGTAAAATATCAATATTAAATAGCTACTACTTATCCAATTAAGTTGAAATTTTGTACAAAAATCGAGTGTAAAACAGGAATGAGCTAGTAAAATTGTGTCAATCCTACATGCCAAAACAAAATTGCGGCCTAATTAAATGTTTAAAAAGTTGATAAAATTCCATTTCCTGGAATAAAGACCTTGTTTTTATGGAGGTAAATAATAAACAACATAAATAATATTTCTATAGATTATGTAAATAAATTAATAAAAATATCAAAATAAAAATAAATTAACAACAAATAAAAGCAAAATTTAAAAAATTGTATAGTGTCATTTTAAATAAAAAATGTTAATAAAGACAAAATAGTTTCTCTAGATTCTATATAAATAAATAAACGCTTTGAGTATTAGCGACATTTATAGCTAAAAACTAACGAAGTAAAAAACTAATTTGAGAAAAAACTGTGTTTAGTACTGGTGAAACTGGGCGCGGTATCATAGAATATTTTTACTCGGTTTTTATTAAAATAATATAAACAGTCAGACATTTTAGGACCTCTAAATAAATAAAGAGAGTATTTGTAAAGGATGATATGTTTACCAATAACAAGGCATTTAAAACTCGAAATGACACAAAGAAAAAACGAACTATTGAATTAGGTATTGAACCTAACATTGGAACATGGCAATATATATTGTTTAAGTGCAGGCTATATTAAATAAACGTTTGCTTTTGTAAAAGTTTGTCTTAATTTCAGAATAAAAGTAATACCATCTAAGCATAACTGAACTGTAACAAAGAAATATGATTAGAAGAAAGATGACACATCACATTTTCCTAATTGTCTCCTTGCAAATAATTGAAAAATATCACTAAATGAGTGAACAAAGAAAGGGCAAAGTACTGAAATAAAATGAAGGTTGTAATAACGATGTCCTGTAGTCCAAGGTTGTGATGTAGATATATTGCAAACAGCAATGTTTACAATATTTTTTATTATTCTTCATAAGTTTCTTCGGCTTTTTGTAACGATATTTTCAAAGTTAATTTCTGAAAATTGAAACAAAATAAAAATAAGCAAATAAGCCTAAATATAAACTGAACAGGCGTAAACTTGAAAAGAATTAGTTTAGAGAGAGAACACCTTACATCATTAAGAGAAGAAAACTGGAGTATTTTGTCGATTTAATATGGACGGAACATCGATACAGATTACTTAACTTATACTACAAGAGAAGGACAGTATTTGAGAAATGGGGACCAGACAGAAGAAGGATTTTTGTAAAATGTAAGGTCATGGATCTCCATGTAAACTATACGGCTATTTCGCGCCGCAAAAAAAATGTTTTGAGAATTTTAGGCGTTAACAAAACCTTTTTTTTAATTTTTTTTTGACTTTTTTTAAATATCCCCTGAAACAGATATTGAGTCGAATCGGACTACAAAATTAATAACAATCGTTTTCTTGATGTTTTTTTTATTCGAAAGTGTCTAATTGGGGAACATAAAATGGGGGAAAACTCTTACAAGATTCTGACTGAAGATTTAAATTATCTATGGCGGTTTCTGAGATAATTAGGAAAAACTAAAAACATGCATTTTCAGTTTTTCTCCGTAGCTCACCAAATACAAGAGTTGTGGTTTTAGGTTTAATACATAATTGAGAAACTTTTTTAGAAGAATCTTGAGGTAAAATTAAAATTCTAGGTGTCCCTGTTTCCGAGATACATTATCAGATTGTTGCATTTTTTGAAAGAGCTGGTGAAGAACTTTTTTAATATTAGATTAGATTAATACTTTTTTTAAGGTCTAAACTGACTGACAGAATAAAACAGGTTATTTATTTATTCATTTAAAGAAGATGGTCATCCAACAGGCAGTCCCAGCTGCCCTATAACAGGATAACACAAAGTAAGCTAATATTTTCCTAATTTCGGAGAAGCAACTTATAAACTAAAAGTAATACAACTAACTGCTAAGACTACACTTAAATACTGTTATTTCTTACATTTTTTATCTGTCTAAAATGATTAGAAAATAAATTAAGATTTATATCTAATTGAGATGAATTATTATAAGTACATGCACATCTTATACGAGGTGAGTTAGAGATATATCAATCGCAAAAATGCGTCTGCCACGCAGTGTGTAAGGGTCTACACAAACAAAAGGTAGTTAATACAAAATTCAGAATCTATTAAAATATTAACCGCATTATATAATGTCCAAGTCTTTCTAGTGCATTACGTGTTTTATTTAAAAATTTCGAAAATCGCGCAAATTTTTCCAATCTATAAATCCGGTTACAAGGCAAATATTGTCAATTATCGCCTAATATCACTCCTAAACCATTTTAGTAGGGTATTTGAATTGTAATTTTAATTCAGTTCTGTTTTAAGGTCAAAAGTATAGTAGACGTTAATCAACACGGTTTGTATAAAAAACCCTGACAAATCTAGTACCTCTCATTCAAAAAGTCACTGAAAGCATGGCGGTGGGATGATACCTGCTCCGTGTATACCGATTTTTCTATAGCTTTCGATAAAGTTCATCATTCGCCTCTAATGCGAAGGCTGGAGAATTTGGTGTTCATGGGAGATTTCTACGATTTCTCCATAGCTATTTAAAAGACAGACCTCAATTCGTGGCTATAAATGGAACGAGGTAGCAAATTGGAAGCGTGACGTCAGGGGTCCCCCTAGGGTCACATTTGAGACCAATACTTTTTAGTATACTATATCGTTTAAAAACATACTAAAAAGTATTAGACCCAAGTATGACATTGGGGGACCCCTGACGTCACGCACATTTTTGTATGAGAGGTACTAGATTTATCACTACAGAGCGCTTTTTATTAAAACCGTGTTCATTAACGTCTATTATACTTTTGACCTTAAAACAGAAGTGATTTAAAATTACTGATTCAAATACCTTACTACATTTTTTTCTTATATTACTTTAACATGGACTAAATAAAAAAGTAAAACTAAACATAACCTAAAAAGCATCTAACAGTAACTAATTTAAAAAAAAAGGTAAATTCACATTTAGCCACAACTTCCTTGGTATAGAATTTCACTGCGTTCATATAACACAGTCTATATAGGCATATAATTATTTAGTAATAGCTTTGTACAAATCCTACAAACTGTATTTATTAAAATTTCTTAATTTATTTATTATTATTACTATTTATTTTTCTTAACTTTATTTATTAATTCTACAAAAAATAAATTATGTCCTTTATTATTTTCCTCCATAAAAAGAAGGTTTTTATTTCTGCCAAAGGAATTTTAACGAATATTTAAACATTCGCACCAAAATTTTACCAGTCTATCCTTGTTTCACACTTGATTGTTATGCAAAACTTAGTAGTTTTTTGGTACTGATTTTTTAAATATTTCGTTAGGCCGCCATTTTGTTCCGCCATAATGAATTTACATAAAAAATTTACGAGTTTACGACACCTTATTTTTGTGCAACTATAGAAGTCCATCCGATAAATAGTTTCCTAATAATGATTTTTTTTACATTTACCTAAATTATTTTTGACAGACTGGCGGAAATGGGAGAACATGTTTTTCGGGGTCTAGGGACCTTAAAACGCAAAGATCTGCAAAAATCTCGGTGAGTGATTTTTTCACGATTACAATACTCTTATGACTGAAGTAAAAAGTCTTTGGCTGTCTTTGATCTTTTATATTTCTTGATACATAAATACAATTTTAATTGCTATTATCAACAATCTTTAATAATATATAATAAGATTATAAAACACTCGGTTTGTCTCTAACCTAATAGCACGAATTAAGGGATGTATTATTGAACTTTTGTTTACATAGTTTACACAATGTCTGCATTGGTCTACACGTTGTCTACATATATTTACACCAAAATGTAAACAAGCATTGCTGCTCACCCCTGCTAGTCAATAAAATTATGTAGCACACAGAATGTACTGTTCCAGAAATATATGTTTGGCAATTAAAAGTATTGTACGTTGAAAATAATTTATATGTTTAGATACGGATTAAAAAAAAATGCGTATACTGGTAGTTCAAAGAAATATCAATATCCTTTTCACAAATATGAATAAATAAATAATTCTAAAGAGCCAATTTTAATAGTATTATTATAATTAAATTGTTTAAATCAAAATTTCACGTGTTTGTTTTAAAGTTAAATAATACCAATTCCTTTTTTTGTTAATTTTTGTCACTAAAAGAACAACTTATTTTTTCTTATCTGAATAAGTGAAAGCTTTCTTACAATTTTTGCTCACACTTATTAATGTTTGGTTGTTGTCGGTTTACATTTCTTATTGTTATCAATCCTTACAAAATTCTTATTTTTTCGTGTACTAAATTTACATATCTGTAACCCAAAACCTAACGTCCTAAAATTATTATCTGTGTTCAAATCTTATTTTTTACTTTTTAGTGCGATCTTAAAAATTTTAATATATTATCTACTTTATATTGTTTGGTCTCGAACATACTGAAAATTCATTATTGGCACTGTTCGATAGCGAGTTTTAATTAACAGAACAATACCTGCAGGCTATTTCGAATTTTATCTCCCTCATAAAAGGGAAGTATTCTGATCGTGAAAAAATCACCCTCCGAGATTTTTCAAATCTTCGCATTTCAGGGTCCTTGGATGTCGAAAAACACGTTTTCTCAATTCCGTTGACCTGTCGGTCTGTCAGTCTGTTCGCGGAGAAACCACTTCTCCGACTGACTTCAAATTTTGGTCAAAAATTAAGGATCATATGTGGATGACATGGTAACAATTTGGTAAAAATCCAGTACGACGAAACAAAATGGCAACTTAACAAACTGTTAAAAAAAGTATTATTAAAAACCACTTATCCAGTTTACCCAGAATTTTACAGAAACATTAGTTGTGATATATTCCATAAATGTTATCCATGCGTAAAGAGTGGATAAACCGTAATTTAGAGATGATTCCTTTATTGGCCTCTTTTTAACTTTTTTTTTAACACGAGTAATTTTGCCATCTATCATTGTCATCTTTAAATCATGTTTCACTAAAAATGTTTTATTCTCACATCTACATTCGGTCAAATGTAATTCCTCAATTCCATTCTTCACTGAATTGGATTCTTGCAAAGTCAAAGCTGCAGTTTCTTTTTTAAAAGAAACATGAATTGGCCTACAATATCTAGTGGAGGACGGCCGAGAGTTTTGCCAAAATATTTTTTTTATATTTGGATCAACTTCACTCACTGAAAATAACTGTAGGGGTACGAGTGATGTGAGAAATATATCGAGTCTGAAGCATGTTCTGTAATAGTCTGTTTATATTCGCTGTGACCGGTACTTCCGTCGCAACCCCACTTGTATACTAAAGTCATTGTAAGGCCGGTATCGACATTTTCAAATACATCTTTTTGAGATAAAATAATTCGCGAAACAGTATAGTCCAAAAGCGCCTGTAGTTAAACCTTTGCATGCAATTGGGTGACCTGTATATGCTCAGAAGATGAATAACAATTGACCTTTGCTTCCAATTTTTTTTTATAAGAGGGATAAACATCGAAATTTCTTTCCTTAGCGTCTCTTCTAATTGTTTCATAATTATGCTTGGACATCCTAGTATCGATTATCAGGCTAAGAGCTTCATCATGTAAATGGTTTGATAGGTTTTTTTGTTATGATTATTCCAAGTGTTCATTATTTTAGCTGATCGGGTTGGTGTTGTTTCAAGACCTGTTTTAATTAAATTTAGGTCATCCTTTTTTTGTTCTTCTTTCAAAATTAAGTTTAACGCACCTTTCAATTGATTTTTAGCGTAAGTATATGCCAGTTCTCGAAATTTTCTTCGTTTTAACTAATTACTGCTTTCTGTAAATGATTTTTCTGTTCTTCCAATTCTGGGGTTTGTAATATATTCATTTACTTATTTACCTCGCTTAGTAACCACGCATTATTCGATTTCATAAATATATTTTTGGAACTATTAGCTTTTTTCCATCGTTTTGTTAATTGGTCAAATTTCAATTATTTTTTTTTAGCGGATTGTTGATAGATTTCGCCTCGAATATTTATTCTATTAGCAATTCCATTGTAAACTTGGGAACTTCTTTCAATTGAATTTCCTTTATTTTCAAACCATAAATTAAAATTCTCTAACCTCTGAATGGTTGTGACTCTTTGCGGTTCTGTAAAAAAATTTTTTAGGTTATGTTAACCTCCAATTTCGTTGACGGGTCACGTGTTTCACGGAGCTAATGTCGTTTTGTGCAGCACATGACCTGTCTACGACATTGGAGGTTATTATTTGGAGATTATTTTAATCTCGAAATTGAAAGCTGCACAAAATCAAGACAAGAAAAACCTTTTCCCGATGACATTTGGGGTTTAGAAATGACAGAAGAGAAAAGAGAATATCCGACAAGAAGTAGAGAATTTGTCGCCAGAAGTTCTGAGGAAAGTTACGGAAAATGCTGTGAACGAGCCAGAATTTGTATTAACTTTGGCGGACGCCATTTGACCAAAGTGATTTTTGAGACTTAATGGAAAATAGCGTAAAACCAAATATTTTTATTTACACACGGAAAAAATTATTTAGTATATTGTAATCGAAATAATTTAGTAACATTTGTATATGTATTTTTTCAATAAAATATGACACTAAATATAAAACTCTTTGCTTCTTAATACCGATTCTTTTTAGTAAAAGCTTCTTACAAAAAATTATAATTAACATAACTATATAAATTCGTAAAACTAGGTTCTTATAAAAATATATGTTAACGGATAAAAAATAATTTAGAAAATGCTATTTATTATATAATTTAGTAAAATATTCGAAAGTATTTTGTAAATTTTCCTAAATTACATATTAGATTTCAATAAACACATGGTACATTCAACTAAACTTAAAAAATTTTTGCTAAAATTAATTATTAAAGGTAACTACACTGCTTTACTGAAATGTTTGTTAAATATTCAAAAGAAATGTACTAATTTTGTGCGATTAATAAAAAAGTACGGCAATTTTTAAAATTATGCTTGGAAGAATATCTAATATTATAATAAAATCTACAACATAATAATTGTAAATAGTCTTCTTTTCTAAAATATTATTGTACATATTTGAGGTTCGATACTGGTGATATTTGAAATCATTTCATTTCCCGCAGTGCCACGAGAGCGCCCCGGCGCACAGTGGATCGAATCTATAATACGTGTGTGACATTGGCTCCAAAACCAACTTAGAAATAAAATAAAATAAATTGTGAAGAAATATTTGCTGATTTTGGGAATGTTTTCGATTTTTCTAAAGTTGGTCTAGTTTTTTATTTAGAGAGGTTTAAAATTGAGATTTGGAAAAAATGAGCAAATTTTGAAGAAAAACATTAAAAAGTTTGACATTTTTTTTGTAAATGAAATTAATAACAAGTATCAATACATTTTATATTTTCAATATCTGTCAACTTTAGACTTTTTTCTCTAACAAATAGAAATATTTAGATTTCCTCAGATTACAGATATTTGAGTTTAATAAAGATAAAGTATTATTTTTTTGTATAGTTTTAGATATATTGGAGCAGAAAAATAAAAGCTTAAAATTACTTGAGTATCCTTATAACATTTTCAAGTAGGTAAATGTCTCTAAATTACTATTGTTTTTTAAACATGTCTGTGCATCACAATTATTATAACACAGCACCATTAGGTTTATTAGATCACACGTAAAATATATTTTTTAGTGGTTTTAGTGCCGGAAAACGTACATAACAAATAATTTTTTGTTAAAAATCATTTTGATAGCTATGAAATATTCCTGAATTTTCATTACTTTAGAGCAGTTTTGATCTGAGCGCCCTTCGTCACCTTCGGAAGGCCCAAACTAAACTCTTGTTTTTAAAGCTTTTTTGGCTTGATTCGCATCCATTCTGATATTTAAGACATGATAACTATCATCACCGCAAAAATGGCGGTGACTACGGCTGAAATGGACATTAAAGCGAGAGTTGATGACAGGCCTCTGTCGAGGTGGTACACTTTGTTCAAAACATGGTAATTAAGGTACAATGTTATATCATAATGATGGCACCAGCAAATCTCATGAAAATTCGCTTGGTGTCAAGATGAAGTAACATGGCAGAAGGTCTGAACAATGTGTATTGTCAGGCTTTTATCGTGTTTATTACTACTTAGTACTTTGGTTGGTAAAATAGAAGTTTATACAAATGGCTAAAAGGGTTCTTTTTATAAGAGCGAGTACGAACGAACTTGAGTAAAAAGCTCCAGTTTAGCTCCGAGTTGTATATTATATTTTATTTTACTTATGAGCTCGTAAAAGTAAAAAAAAATTATGAAGGAAATTCGCCATATAAAAATAAATTCCAAACGCATTTTATCAAGATGGCTGTGCATGACAGATAACCAAAAAAAAACAATGTGCAGTTGAGTGTTTTGGTTTTGTGAACAGTTCCTTTAATATTTTGTAAGCAGTTTTGGACAAATTTACTAGATATGGATACAAATGAAACAAATTTTGAAGAACTATATAACAAAAAAGTTAATTTATGTAAAGCCCTTCAAGTGCAAAAGGCATTGTTGGCCAATCTGAAAATAAAAAAGAGCGATACAAATTTTGAAAAGATAAAAAATTTCTCTGTACAGCTAAGCCTAAAATGGAAAAAAGCAAACAGAACAAAAAGTCAATTTTTAAATGAGCAAAAAATTTGACTGCAAAGGAGTTTTTTAAATGTGGCGCAGGGAAGTACAAATAATAAGGTGATTCAAGGTGAGTCACATTCAAAAGAGTTCGACTCTCGATGAACAGAATAATTAAGAAAAATTCCTAGAATATAGACATTCAGTTTACTGATAATTTTTTAGAGAAGTTTCCGATACATGAGAGAAGTGAGAAGTTTTTGTGAAAATTTAAAGAATACTAGGGAAAAAGGAAAATCTGACCAGGCATTATCGGTTTTTATTGGTGCCGACTGCGTTAGTACCTATTGGACAATTGAGCGAGGAAGCTCAAGAAGCAAACCATAAATTATCTAGGTCCTATCGCTTGAACCACGCGAGAAACATATCGAGAATATCAAATAATGAAGATGTTTTTAATCATTTGCTTCTTGCTTCGGATCCAATAGTTACTAAATATCGATCTGAAATATCTTCTACTGCAGGAGATTTACCACCAGATGTTTTAGACTTATTAGATATTGATTAATTTAGTTTTAGTGCTTTAGGCCAAGCAATTAATTATTACAGTTGTTATTATAGAATAATATGAAATTAAATAAATGCACAGTTCTACCTTTGTTACTAAACAGGTTTATCATTAAACCTATCAAAAATTTGGTACTTTTTGCATCACCTGTATGTATAGATATTTTTCGGGTATATATTTATTATCACCTAGTTTTAAGCTAAAAACGTTTTAACGAACAAACTACCAATTTCCCACGTTATATTTAAATTTTAAATATTCGCTATATTTACTAACCATTGAATTTCAATAGACGTACACCCTGTATATTTTAAAAATTTTATTTCTTTGCTTCACATTATTCCTTGACTATCGCTTTTCCAACCTACCAGATTTCTTCAACTTCGGGTAAATGGGACTCAAGATATTAGAATATGTCATAGAAAATCCCCATTTCCTTCCATAATGCGGCGCTGTTGTTAAACACACCTCGTTTGTGAGTTGATTTCCTAGTTTTTATTTATGAAGACCAGGAACGAAATTTTTCTTAGATGAAGACTGTATTTCCTTGTTTGCTTCGTGATGTGATTGTAGATTAATAAGGTTTTGGTTAATTTTGGATAGTTATCTAAAAATATAATCATGCGGAAGCAAGGAATTTAGGTGACATATTAAGCGAATGAGGGGGTTAGCTGGTTTACGAAAAGGTAAGCTCTTATCAGTAATATCATTTTATGTAATTTTGGAGTTAAAATTGAGCAAATTAACATTAGAGCGAAAGTTGTTCTTTCCAAATGACCCGTACTTTTCTTCCCTAGGGAGGGAAAGGAACAATGTAGATATATTACTTATAAGTGTATAGTGTATATCTGAGTGGCGTTAATGTCCCAGTTGTATTTCTAAATAACCATAACCAAGTAAAGAAATATTTCATTGTTTTCGTGTGTACGAAAATTTTCTGTTTTTGATTGTCATGGAAAGTGCAGAAGAGTTACGAGAGAGCACCTGATTGGCACCATCTCTTTCCTACATACAATTCAATTATTTCTAATATAATAATGTGTTATAAGTTTTAAAATATAGGATAAAGGGGTAGCTATATTGCATTTTGACTCAAACCCAAATTAATAGTAAAGGTTTCTAAAAATGGTTTTAACCGTTAATAGTTTATTAGTAAACAATTACAAAACAGTATAATAGGACTTAAAACAAAAGTTGAAATAAGCTACATAATATTGTTTAGGAAAAATAGTAAGATGTATTTCATATTTAACAATGTGTTTTTTTATATTTAAAGCATTGTGACTTAAGTTTACTACATTTTTTTGCACGCCTTTTAAAAATATTTAGTTGTCCTACATAGAACTAAAAATTATAGTTAAAGGTAATATTTTTTTTGTTATGTTTGCAATATTTTTCTTTCCGTGCAGTTACTGGATTAGGAAATCGAGTAAGAACTTTTGCGCCACCTAGTCTAAACAAAGATAATCCAATTGGCAACAAAGTACAGTATACATTAATAGGCATCCTACATTTTTTACCAATTTTCTTAACCCTCCTAACGTAAATTCGAGGGACCATCGAATGACGTCAACGTTGCGAAACGCCACTGCATAAACATACACCCAAGCAAGGTGTGACGTTACTTTGCCCCGGACTTATTCGAATGGAGTCGAGAGTAACCAGATAAAAACGGTATATTATTATTTTCCCTCAAAGCTACCTCACCATAACCTCTTATTTGCGAGCGCAGTCCTGTTAGATCTGATCGCATTTGAAATATACTTACTCTCGACTGATGTTATCAAATTGCACGCATGAAATGTTTGTGGGTTATCTTTCTGCACTTATTCATCTTTGCGGAAAATTACCTTTGATGATTAAAAAGCCGTGTGCGTGTTTCTTCCTTTTCGTACATTTGATATATAACAGATGATTTGATTTGAGTATTTAAATTTAATATTAACCCATCCATGTTAATTCTAACTAATATATATATATATATATATATATATATATAGACTCAAGTCTCTATTCGGACGCGAGAAAGAAAGCTTCGAAAATGCCAAATGTGATTTTGGCGAAACGTCAGCAAAACTGTTCTTTTCAGAACGACAGTAGTAAACGGATGTACACCCGGAATGAAAACACACATATATATATATATATATATATATATATATATATATATATATATGCTTCTTGCTTCGGATCCAATAGTTACTAAATATCGATCTGAAATATATATATATATATATATATATATATATATATATATAATGTGTTTTCATTCCGGGTGTACATCCGTTCACTACTGTCGTTCTGAAAAGAACAGTTTTGCTGACGTTTCGCCAAAATCACATTTGACATTTTCGAAGCTTTCTTTCTCGCGTCCGAATAGAGACTCAAAATTCGAAATGCCAAATGTGATTTTGGCGAAACGTCAGCAAAACTGTTCTTTTCAGAACGACAGTAGTGAACGGATGTACACCCGGAATGAAAACACATTGTATTTTTTCATCCGTAAAGGAGTAAAAATCAACATATATACATATATATATATATATATATATATATATATATATATATATATATATATATATATATATATATATATATATATATATATATATATATATATATATATCTATATATATATATATATATATATATATATATATATATATATATATATATATATTATTAATTTCTAGACTTTCCAAGTAATTGTAACTTTTATTGGCTGAATGCAACCTAAAATTCTAAATTCTAAATTCTTGCTAAAATCATAAAGTAACTTTTTGTACAAATAACACTTTAGGTAGATATAGGGGCAAGTGGGGTAAGTGTAGACTGGGGTAAATGGAGAAACACTCTGTATATTTTTTTTGTTGGTATAATTTCGCAGTTATAGATTGAGAATCTAAGAGTTTGTATTAAATCCTAATTTAGATATAAGTTTTGTTACCTTAAATTGTCTAACAACTTAATTAAGGTGCAATGTAAATCACCGTAAATAAAAATCGATAATGCTTTTCAGGCATAACTTTAGCTTCCGTTTTTTAATAAAATGTTTATTCGAATACTGTGTTTTTTTTTGTATGTTATTATATGCGTTTTTTATTGGTTTATGTGTGGAAATTTTGTAAACATTAGAACATTTAACCCTTCCAGATCAGTCAGGCTGGCTACATTTACCCCATCTCTCAAAAGTTTTGGGGTAAATGTAGACACTTTGTTCTGGGTTTGGGGTAAGTGTTGACATTTTTTTCCTTGTTTCAGATTTATTATTAATAACCTAGAAATACACCTTTTGAAAATGCCACGTAACTACCTGCGCAAAAAACCACCCTGCAGTTATACTGCCGAACAAATTCAAGAGGCTTGTGAAGCTGTTGAATCCAAATCTGTGATATACCAAAGAATTAAGGGAAGAACGACTTCATTAGATACAGTTGGTGGTGGTAGGAAACCAGCACTTTCAAAAGAAATCGAAGAGCAGTTAGAACAATGTATTTTAGCCCGTGCAGAGTGGAGGTACCCTGTTGACAGAGAGGAGTTGCTAGATATTGTTAAGGAATATGTGGATACAAACCATATTAGCACTCCGTTCAAAAATATTAGACCCGGGGAAGACTGGTATCTCGGGTTTATGAGAAGAAGAGGTCGTTTGAGTTTAAAGAGACCTGAACAAATGCAGTTGGATCCTTTCGTGATTTTTAATTTTTATAAAAAATTGAACAAAATAATTGAAAGGGAACAGCTTGCCAATTGTGCTGAACTGATTTTCAATTGTGATGAAAGTGGTTTCTGCACTGATCCAAGCAGAGTCAAGGCACTTGGTCTGAAGGGGCAGAAAGCTTTCTACCGAAGAGTTGGAGGTACCGGTCTTGAAAATATTTCGGTACATTGTTGCGCATCAGCATATTACCCCCTCTCATCATATTCAAAGCGAAGGGTGCTGTACAAGCTAGATGGACCAATCCCGAATTGGAATATCTAGGAACTTCATATGCCACTACTGAAAATGGTTACATGGAAGAACCAGTATTTTTTTCTTGGCTGACGGATACACTAATTCCTTTTGTTAACAATGTACGTCAAAGAAAAAACCTTCAGAAAAAGGCGGTACTGATAATAGCGGACATAAAACTCATATCAGTTTAAGAGTAGTAAATGCAGCAGTCAGTGCAAATCTAATTCTAATAAAGCTTCCGAGCCATTTAACAAATCGTACGCAACCCCTAGACAAAAGTGTATTCGGGCCTTTAAAAACTGGATGGGAAAAAATTCTTGTTACCTATGGTCGTCGCAATTTGCTAGTTAGTTTTAATATGCTTAACAGGCGAGTTTTTGTTGAACTTTTAGCGGAGGCTTGGAAAACTTATTTGCCGGAAAGAAATATAATTTCTGGTTTTCGTGAAACTAGTTGTTTTCCAGTAGAACAAACTAGCTCGTTTTAAAGTTAATCAAGAAGGAAGAGAGCCCGAACACTGGCAGAATGGAGAAACAAGAAGCAGAACCGCAAGAGGCAAAAACAGAACGGCAAGAGGCAGAGGCAGAACAGCAAGAGACAGAATCAGATCAGGGAGAAATTAGATCACAAGAAGTACAGGAAAATGTAAGACCAGAACAGCAAAGTAAAGAATCAGAACAGCAAGAAATTTTGAGACCGGAACAACAAAAAATTACAGCATCCGAACAAGAGTAAAATGTAATACCCCTACAATAAGCTGAATGCAAGCAAACGCTCAGAAAAGAGGAGTCAGGTAATCTTCAGCAACAAAAAATACAACCCAGTACAATTCCAAACATTGACGAACCAACAACCTCTGATAGTCGAAGGTCTGTTATGGACGTATTTTTGAAGACAATGCTGATGGAGTTTGCACCACAAGACAATAAAGTAAAAGAAAAGCAAATAAGAATAAAAAAAGAAACTTATACACGTTTACAGAGGAGAAGCGGCGAAGCATGAAAAAATTCCCTAAAAGTAAACTTATCAAATAGGATACTAAAGCTACATCAAATAAAAAAATAGTATCAAGAAATAAAAAAAAGCGACTTACTGAAGTATCGTCTTCAAAATCCCAGGATGATCCGATTCAGATGGAAGAGTAGATAATCTCCCATCTAGTGATGATAATAGTTATACAGAAGATCCCAATTCTGATGAAAGTTTGAGTAAAAACCATTTTTTAAGTAAATATATCCCACAACGTAAAGATGATACACTGCAAATTGGTTTGTACTATGCAGTGGATTATGTCACTAAATGGTACATTGGACGCATAATCAGCATTACTGGTAATCAAATAGAAATGAAATTTTTAGAACGTCTTCCTGAAGATAAATTTCGATGGCCGGTCAGAAATGACATTGACGTAGTGTTGAACATATCGTGTTTTACTGGACCAATTAATATAGGTGGAACCCATTTCTTTTCGGTTTCTCCTAGCCCAATAGAAATTCAGAAAAAATGGGCTAAAATAAACCGTAATCAAAAATAAATTTTTACTCTTTGTAACCCTGTTAAGATTTTAATTCGTTTTTATATTTCATTTATTTGGTACTAAGAAATATTGTTCTGTTTACAAATTGCCGTTTTGTTCTTTAGTTTTAGTATTACACATTGCTTTTTCAAGATACTGTTTAATTATTAGTATTTAATAGGTGTAGGTAGTTTTAATTATGTTAAATAAAGTTTATTTTCACGTTCTGTATCTTCGCAACCGATGAAAATATTTAAATAAACTTTTTACTGAATTTTTCTGAAGCTTTTATGTTTTGTCTCCACTTGCCCCAGTAACAATTACAATCAAATACTAGCTGAAATTCACGTTGTCTACGTTTACCCCAGGTATGGGGTAAGCGTAGACAAATTGAAGATTTTTAAAAAAATATGTATTTATGTAATTTAATTAGAGCTAGGTTTGATATCTTTATGGACATGAGGGCCTAATAGGCTAAGTATATAGACTGCAAAATCGCACATTCTTGCGTGTTAAGGAATTGAGGTATTATTAAAAAAATATAAAAACATGGCCTAAGGGTAGACATTGTGTCTACACTTACCACTCTTGCCCCTATTAAGAATAACAAGTCTAATACAAATAAGGATCAAAAATCTGGGGTATATGAATTAAAATGTGGTTCTTGTGTAAGTATATATTCTCCATCGAAATGGACTAACTGTTCTTCAATAAAAAGAAAAACATCCACAAAACATTCATTGCTCTACCTAAGGAGAAAATATTTAGTTCAAAATGAACTGATTGCGGTACCTATACAACTTTTTACCCGCCTTGTTATGATATTATGTCAACTTGTAAATAACAACCATTTTATTTAAAACACTAAGCCTGATTTTTAAGTTTGTGAGGAAGTTGTACTGCACAATTTACAAGATTTTTTTTTTGAAATGATTGTCTGGTTTCCGAGACCTTTCAACAATATTTTTTATATTGTTTTTCGCATATTTTTTCTTCAATAACATTTCTGGACGATGTGGCGAATGCGCCCCATATTCTTATAATTCTACGGGAAACTCATAGCCCCATCTAACGGAAAAGACAGAACAAGGTCTGCCGGGCCAGCTAGTAATGTTTATCATTGTAAAATACCTGTTGCTCTTCATTAAATAATTTTTCATGATTACTTAAGTCAGTTTACGACCTACCGCAAGAAAATAAGTTTATAATAAAAGGACATTTTTAAAAATTTTTTTCACTTCAAGGGATTTTTATACTGCAAAGTGAAAGTACATAATTTTATTTTGACAATAACTCTACAAGTAAATATAATAGGATTATTTTCTATAGTTTACTAATTTTTGCTTTAACTTAAGGGATAATAAAATAAAAGATTTTTAAAGATATATTTTTAAAATATGCAAAAATCAAACCGCGCAGAGCAAATACTTAATCGTATTGCTTTGCTTTATAAATTTTTTTTTTTTTTAAACTAAGTGTTATCACTTTGTTTTCAGTTGACATAAAGGCGACATTTGTGGAAAATACATCAAAACAGCCCTGCTACTAAAAATTAAATACTTCTGCAATTTATTCCCATTCTAAAAACACGTGGAACACTCTACTATTTTTTGAGGAAAAAAGTGCTGGAAAACTATTCAGATAACAATGAGTTTAAAAATTAGCTACATGGAATTATTACAGAACAATAACTTTAAGGATTTATCAATTCTTATCTTTGAATGGTACATGCATTCTTTTATTATTAGAATAGCAAATATTAGCGGAAAGATAACTATCAGAAGACTAAGTGTAATTTCACGAATATGGCCCTGAATCTCTAATTCGCACTGACTTCCTTTAAGTAATTAATTAAATAAAATTTAGACACTAAAAATTTAATCTGGCAACGTTGCTTATCCTGACGTTCAAAAATCTCAACTGGAATCAAGTTAAGCTACAATATTCCACAGTTTTGGGATTTCGTGGTATTTACTTTTTTAATTTACCAAATTTCACGAAAACAGGACTTGAACTGGATCAACAATCAAACATTAAACAGTAGAAGAATTTTTAAATGTATTTGTTATTTTTATGAAACTAGAAATATAAACAAGTTAAATTTTTCATTTATATATTGACACGTGCAGATTTAATTATAAGAGATACAACAAAAAAAAAACTAAGTATTTAATGCTTTCAAAAATGATTCGAATCCTTTCTTTAACACGAATAATAAAGGATTCGGATCATTTTTTCACGAATCCGAATATTATCGCTGTTATTTTTATTTATCAAACTCAGTTCATTAACTTCGATTTTATGATGGCTTCAAATTCAAAAGTCGAAAAAATATTTTGTGACTAATTAAAAATTAAGAAGTTTGAATAAGTTATGTAAACAATAATATATATATATATATATATATATATATATATATATATATATATATATATATATATATATATATATATATATATATATATATATATATATATATATATATATATATATATATATATATATATATATATATATATATATATATATATTATATATTATTTATGTAGTATGTTCTATACCTATTTTGAGCAGTTTTGGAAATAAAAATTATTTTCTAATTTTTAAGGGTCAAATCGGCTTCAATGTAAAACACGATATATTTTTAGAATATTGTCCCAGAATTCTGAAATTTTTATACGAGTTTCCGAACATGTAGGTTAATTGACGGCTGAAGGTATTTTTTAATAAAAGGTTATACAGGGTGTATAAAAATATAGTTTATTCGCGAGGAACAGAATGTCCATAACTCGATTTTTTTTAAATGGAACACCCTGTATATTTTAATTGCATCAAATAGAGAGAGACATTGCCTTTCAAATGACATTAGGTGTTCCTATACCTATCTCTGATGGGTAATGAATTAAATGGCATTTAAAAGAAAAAATCGACCATTTTATTATTTTCTGGAAAAAAAATCTATGTTAAAAGCACTAAATAGACAAGTAAACATTTTTGTCAATAATATATCTATCTTAATGATAACTAAATAAAAATACGTTTGTTGAGAAAAATCTATAGTTTAATATTTACAATATGTATTCACAAACGCTTTAGATAAAAAATTAACGATACAACCGAATAAAACAATATTACAAAAATATAGCTAACAACAGAACTATCCCCAAATGAATTGTCAGTAACTGAACTGTTTAAAGTGTCCTCCATTAACTCTGAGGCATTCCAGAACTTGTGTCATTACATGACTCGTTGCTTTTTGAATCTCTTCCGCGGATAATGCCAGCAGTGCTTCTCTTGTCCGATTTAGGAGTTCTTCCTTTGTTTCTACTGGCGTCTGATAAACTATCCCTTTTACCCTGCCCCAAAGATGGAAGTCGAGAGGGGTAAGGTCTGGGGACCTAGGTGGCCAAATCCATGGACCTCGTCGGCCAATCCATCTGTCTTCGAAGATTGTAGTAAGTTCCGCACTTACTTCGTTTGTACAGTGAGCCGGTGCCCCATCTAACTGATACCAGCAGCTCCGGAGTAAGTTCAATGGTAACTCGTCGAGAAAATCATAAACTGTAGTTTTCAATATTTCCAAATATTTTTCAGAATTTAAATTTTCATCGTAAAAGCAAAACTTTATTTTGTCATTCATCATGAGGCAAAATACATTGAAACCGAACTTGTATTGAAAACCTTTTTCTCTGATAAAATAAGGATTTTCTTTGGACCAAAAATGTGAATTTCTTCTGTTAAATATCCCTTCTTTTGTGAATTTGCTCTCATCCGTCCAAATAACTGTTTTTAAAAAGTTGGGATCTTCTTGTGTACGCATCAGGATCATTTCGCAGTATGCGACGCGCTGAGGAGGATCAGTAGGCTCTAAAGCCTGGGCTGTTATAAATTTATAATTATGCATTCTATGTTTGTGCAAAATTCTTTCCACCGATTTGTAAGAAATGCCTAAATCTTTCTCTGCGCTATTAATTGATGCGTGAGGGTATGTATGGAAATAAGACAAAACAGTAATTTCATTGTCTTCGTTACCTGTTACAGGTTTGACTTGAAGTCTTGGTCTTTTAACATTATTGTACTGTCTGTAATTCTTCTCTATTCTTTTAAACTTTTTCTCGTTCATTGGGACAGAACCTGGATAAAGTTGATTAAATTGTCTACATGTTCTTGATATTATTTTATCACATTGACCGTGTACATAAAACAAATTTAGAATTTCTACACTTGAGTAAGAATTTGCCATTTTAAATTAGTGAATTTTTGACAACTATGCATATTAAAAACAAATGTTCTCTGTTTGGTTTCCTGGGAGATGACAGGCGTGCACAGCCTACTAGTTAAATAATCTTTCGTTTTACGAGATATTATTCGTGCTTCTACTAAATGGCATCTAATTAATTAATCATCAGCGATGCTAATACTATTGAAAGGTAATTTTTTCTCTGTTGGATGCAACAAAAATATACAGGGTGTTCCATCGTGAGTATTGTTTTATTCGGTAGTATCGTTAATTTTTTATCAAAAGCGTTTGTGAATACATATTGTTACTATTAAATTATCGATTTTTCTCAAGAAAAGTATTTCCATTTAGGTATCATTAAGACAGATATACGTAGAAATAACTTGCCAGTATTTGACAAAAATGTTTACTTCTCTATTCAGTGCGCTTAAAATAGATTTTTTTTACAGAAAATACTAAAATGGTCGATTTTTTTTTTAAAATGCCACTTAGTTCATTACCCATCAGAGATAGGTATAGGAATACCTAATGTCATTTGAAAGGCAATGTCTCTCTCTATTTGATGCAATTAAAATATACAGGGTGTTCCATTTAAAAAAATCGAGTTATGAACATTTCTGTTCATCCCGAATAAACTATATTTTTATACACCCTGTATAACTTTTAATTAAAAATTACCTTGAGTCGTCAATTAACCTACATGTTCGGAAACTCGTATAAAAATTTCAGAATTCTGGGACAACGTTCTAAAAATATATCGTGTTTTACATTGAACTCGATTTGACCCTTAAAAATTAGAAAATAATTTTTAGTTCAGAAACCTCTCAAATTAGGTTCTTAGTATGAAACTCACCCAAATCTCAAGTAAATATCTTTACTCGTTCTCCATATACTTCTAATACGCCACTGAGTTTGGCGAACCCTGTATATATATATATATATATATATATATATATATATATATATATATATATATATATATATATATTATAACATACATTACATTTATTACATTATAACATTACTTTTAGTAGTATTTATAAAACAGTATCATTGAAATTTTAAAAAGTTATTTATTTTTTATAATTTTCTTTATAGTATATAAAAAATAAATTAAGTCGTATAATATTTTCCTTCATAAAATCAAGGTTTTATTCTAAGAAGCGGAATTTTACATTTAAACATTTTAATAGGCCGCCAATTTGTTCCATCATAATGGCGCTGTACAAACATTTTATCAGTTTATTCCTATTTATCACGCTTTATTTTCATGCAAATTTCGAAATTAATCCGATAAGTAGTTTCTTAATATCTTTTTTTTTACATTTTGTGTGACCGCCATTTTGTTTCGCCATATTGGATTTTTACCAAAATGTTACAATTTTATCCCCATATGACTCTGACCAAAACTCGTCATTCGGATAAGTAGTTTTTGATCTATGTTGCGTACAGACTGACAGACAGACCGACAGATTGACGGAAATGTTTTTCGGTACGCAGGGACCCCTAACACGCATAGATCTGGAAAAATCTCGTAGGGTGATTTTTTCACGCTTGTATTAAGATGAATAAATAAGTATACAAGACAGTTAAACTAAATGTTTTGTTTATTTTAATTGTGCATATAAAACCCGGGATTTAAAAAAAATAAATATGTATTACCTTAATTTAAGAACTTAAAAAGCTTGATTCCAAAGTAATAGCTTAATTTATATAAATATCTAAGCATACAGCATTAATCCCCTGCCCTACATATGCATATACATCTATATATATATATATATATATATATATATATATATATATATATATATATATATATATATATATATATATATATATATATATATATATATATATATATATATATATATATATATATATATATATATATATATATATATATATATATATATATATATATATATATATATATATATATATATATATATATATATATATATATATATATATATATATATATATATATATATATATATATATATATATATATATATATATATATATAATATATATATAG
>JAUTXW010003083.1:0-245000 GCA_030620095.1 Kuschelorhynchus macadamiae
ATGTTATTTAACCATTTTTTTTGGTTAGATTACGTATTGCTGTTTTACAAGTTTTAAATGCAAAATGTTTTCGAGCATTCAAAAGCTTCTAACCTCACTAATGATCAAAAAGCTGCACAAAGCAGATTAATTGAAACAATGAGTTTAAATACGCTTTAACTGGACTAGAACCTCGTCTAGGCCAAATCATTCGTGCAGGAAACCCGGGAGACCTTTAGAGGCCCACTCCCGCATTAGAAGAGAATTACAGCTCTATTTTGAAAACCAAAAAAATAAACAAACCAAATTCTCCGAAACCTCTCAACCGATTAGGAAACCTTTACCACAAATTATAAAATGTCATAAATGTGGACGCACCGGACACATAGCTCCAGAATGCCGTACACAACCAATGTCCCAACCTGGTTATTCCCAAAATAGCGGTAACGTAAACTACCAAAGACAGTTTCCTTCTTCCAGCCAACCTCATTTTTCTCAGCAAAACAGACCCAACACATTTTCATCTCAATATAGACCTCCTGCAGCTGCCCAACAAAACCAAGCTGCATCCCGTCCTCCTATCATGCAGAGAAACTCAAATTTTTACCCAAACCAACAGAGAGCTCACCACGTAAATTATGATAACCCATATTACGAAGAACCCCAATATTACGAGTATTCTCAAGATGATAGTAACTTCGAAAACCAAGAATACTGTATTCAAAACGACCAAACTTTTACAAGTCATTCTGAAGAATTTGACAGCTCAGAATTTCAAAATTTTCCGTCTCCCCTTCACAAGAACCACCCTCCGGACAGCATTACCAAATCGATCGACCCGATGTTGGAACTACAGAGTCAGATTCAGACAATGAATTTAGACGATTTCGACCCCAATGTGAACTTTCCGGAACAAGCGTTCCTTTGAACCCATTTCTTACTGTTAATCCCAAGAACCTGTACTATATTAACGATGCTTCAAATACCTTCAAACTTTTAATCGACACCGGAGCAGGGATATCTATTTTTAAAGAAAACACCGTCAAGAGATTTCCCCATCGGACAGCAGAAAACGTTACTATTCAGGGCATAACAAATCAAAAATTGTCTATATTTGAATCCACCCTTGTCCCTTTTGAGATAGGTAACCCACATAAAGTGTATATTTATAATCTAGATATCGATTTTGATGGCATCTTAGGACTTGATTTTCTTGAGCATTATGAATGCATAATCGATCTTAAATCAAAAAAAATAATAACCAATTTTAAAACGATTCCATTGCACAAAGTCGGTGCTATTACAACCCCAAATAATGTCCATAAAAGTGAGATACACAATAAAATCTCTATCGATGCCCGCACAGAGAAAATATTCAAATTAACCTGTAATCTAAAAAATACTGACGCCCTGTTAACGGCTCAGGAAAAAGAAAAGGTTCGTCTACCTAGTGCCATTGTACATGTTAACGAAAACGGCGAATTTATGACTTCTATTTTAAACGCAAACGCCATCCCGAAATCCATAGATTTTTCCGATCTTTCTATAGAGCCGTTCACGTCAAGTGACGTCATACTAAACTTAAATACTCAAGATGATTATGCGTCCGACCAAATTGATAGAGTACAAATAATCCGAAATGAGCTAAGAACGGAACATCTTAACTCCGAAGAAAAGGAGATGATCACAAACCTCTGTTTAGAATACTCTGACATATTTTATATTGAGGGTGATAAGCTAACGTTCACCAATGAAATCAAACATGTAATAGAGACTAACAACGCAAAGCCTGTATTCACGAAATCTTATAGGTATCCTCAGATACACAAAGAGGAGGTGAAAACACAAATAGGAAAAATGTTAGAACAAGGAATTATCCGGCCCTCTATCTCACCGTGGTCTTCACCGGTGTGGGTGGTACCAAAAAAACTCGATGCGTCCGGGAAACAAAAGTGGCGTGTAGTTATAGACTACAGAAAGCTGAATGATCTTAGTATTGACGATAAATACCCTTTGCCAAATATTTCAGATTTATTGGACCAACTTGGTAAATGTCAATATTTCTCGACGCTTGATCTCGCGTCCGGCTTTCATCAAATTGAGATCACTCCCGATGACATACCTAAAACAGCATTTTCAGTCGATAACGGACACTATGAATTCGTCCGAATGCCATTCGGTCTAAAGAATGCCCCGTCCACGTTCCAGCGTGTCATGGACAACATTCTTTTGGGCATCCAAAACGAGCGTTGCCTTGTATACATGGACGATATAATCGTCTACTCGCCCACCATACATGAACATATAGACCGACTAAAGGAAGTTTTTAAACGTCTCCGAAATGCAAATCTTAAAATCCAACCCGATAAGTGTGAGTTCTTGAGAAAGGAAGTTGCTTATCTGGGACATCTTGTCACGAAAGATGGTGTAAAACCCAATCCCTCAAAAGTAGAATGCATTAAAAACTTCCCAGAACTAAAAAATGCAAAGGACATTAAGTCTTTCCTGGGATTAGCGGGATATTACCGCAGATTCATCCCGAACTTCGCAAAAGTGTCCAAGCCTTTAACCCAACTCCTAAAAAAGGACGTCCCATTCCTCTTTGATTCTGAATGCAAAAAGTCATTCGAAGAACTAAAGAAAGCCCTAATTACAGACCCCATTCTCATCTACCCTAACTTTGAGGAAACCTTCCTCCTGACTACAGACGCAAGCGCATTCGCAATAGGCGCTGTGCTGTCACAAGGGCCAGTCGGAAAAGATCTACCAATAGCTTTCGCATCTAGAACACTTTGTAGCGCAGAAACTAAATACTCCACCATCGAAAGGGAGCTACTGGCAATTGTATGGGCCGTAAAACATTTCCGCCCTTATCTTTTTGGACGAAAGTTTACACTTATTACGGACCACCGGCCATTAACCTGGCTCTTTTCGATTAAGGACCCTGGTAGTAGGCTTGCTCGCTGGCGTCTAAAATTAGAAGAGTACAACTATAAAATCGAACATAAGCCCGGAAAGATAAACAAAAATGCAGACGCCCTATCCCGAATAAAGATTAATTACTTCCAAAAATGCGCAAATTTCCAATCAAAATGTGCCATTTTTGCCGCTAACGAAAATGATAGCGAAAATGACGACCAAAGTCAACCAGACCCAAATGCCGTCGAAATAGACGACGAACACATCACACAAGAATATAACAAATTTGTAGATCTCTACCAAACGAGATCAATAATTGACTATTCCAAAGTCGAATTCTCAAATTCGCAGCTTTTAGATAAATCGCATAAATTAATTATTACCTTTTTCTGGCAAAACAAACTAGAGGAAATGCATTACAAAATAATCGAGGATATCTTCGAAGAAAACATTCATTTTGAAAACATGAGCGTTAACATTGCCTCTAGCAAAACTGTAAAAGATAGAAAATACTTTATTATCCCAATAGCATTCGACCCGGAAATTGTAGCACAACACCTGTTCTATGTTCTATTTAAGGCCCAAAATGAATTCGATCCCTCTAAAACATTTTATGTAGAAAATATTTAGCACTGCCCATTCTCGAAATGTTCTCATTTATCTTTGCCGATAAAGAAATAAAACTTAAAATCTGTCAAAACGTTGTAAGATCCCCAGACGCTGACGAAATTCCCCAAATTCTAGAACACTACCATTCAGGCAAAACCAATTTACATCGGGGAATAAACGAGACAGTCAGGCGCATAAGAGAAAAGTATAATTGGCCGAACTTAACAAAAGATGTTGAAAAATTAATTAAAGCCTGCGAAATATGTCAGAAGGTGAAAATATGTCGGAAAAATTTAAGTACACCACTCGTTATAACGGAAACCCCAAAAACCCCGTTTGAAAGAGTAAACATTGATATCTTCGAATATCCAACCAGATATTACGCACTCACAGTTCGAGACGAACTTACGAAGTTCACGCAAGCCTACCCACT
Organism: Kuschelorhynchus macadamiae; assembly: GCA_030620095.1. Classification (NCBI taxonomy): domain Eukaryota; kingdom Metazoa; phylum Arthropoda; class Insecta; order Coleoptera; family Curculionidae; genus Kuschelorhynchus; species Kuschelorhynchus macadamiae. The sequence continues at coordinate 3,941 of JAUTXW010003083.1, forward strand.
AGACGACAAAAAAGCGTCAACGATTGTAAATACCCTATTAGTATTTTTCCAGCATTATGGAACAGCCCTAAGAATACATTGTGACTATGGGCGTGAATTTGATAACTCGTTAGTTAAAGACCTTTGTGAATTGTTTAACACAAAACTAACATTCTCTAGTGTAAATCATCCCCAGTCTAATGGGTCCATCGAAAGGTTCCATGCAACCTTATCAGAAATGATTAGAGCGAACTTAGCAGAAAACCCTACAGAACATCCGTTTAATGTATTACCCTATGCAGTAATCTGTTATACTAATACTAAAAATAAAACACACGGGTTTACTCCGTTTGAACTCATTTTCGGTCACACGTCAAGTAGGCCACCTGAAACATTATACAATCAGGAAAAATTAATATCGAAATACATACGAGATCTTAATAACCGCATGGAATATTATTACAAAATCGCTAGGGCAAAAACAGAAAGACAAAAAGAAAAAGCAAAAGTCAGGTTCGACGAACACGTATCTCCTATCCCCGAATACAAAGTTGGCGATAAGGTATACGTCAAGAAGTCACAAATAAAATCAAAATCCGAAAACAAATTTAATGGTCCTTTTGAAATTACACAAGTGTTTCAAAATTCCGCCATTCTTCTTAATCCTCGGACAAATCAGTCATCTAAAGTCAACTTCGATAGGTTAAAACCCTATTTTGAATAAGAATATTCTTCTTTGCAGATTCCTCGGGCTGCTCTCGGTAGGCCTGTCCCAATTTTCCATAACACCTATCAACAACACACTCGGAATATTCTTCCATGAAGAAGGTTCTGTCAAAGTGTCAAACGACAAATGGACACTCCTCGTGTATAAAGATCTTTCTTACATAAAAGAAGCTATCGTGAATAACGATAAAATCCTAGAAGGATTACTAGACGGCTTCATAAACGTTGACTCGCCTAGAATGATATCTTTCAGATCCGAAATACAAACACACGTTAGCCTGCTTAATCAAATATCCGATTCTGTCAATTTAAAATATAAAGAAATAATCGCAGATACGAAAAAATATAGTCACAGGGAGAGGCGCGGAATATTTAAAGGAATTGGCACGGTCTGGAAATCCATAACTGGAAACCTCGATGCCTCAGACGGTGAATATTTCAATGAATGCATTGATAAAGTCAACCAAGACGAAAGACATATCGAGAACCTCCTTAAAAATCAGATATCGGTTACTACTTCAGTCATAAAAACTTTTAACGCATCAATACAAAAACTTCAAATAGACGAAGAAACATTTAACCGAGACATAATCGAAATCCATAAATCGATAATAGACATATCTGATGACCTTGCATTTTACGATGCTCAAATAAGAACATTAGACTTATGTGAATCATTAATGGAGAGCTACTCCTTTCTAGAAAACTTTCTTAACGACGCTCTAAATGCTATATCATTCGCTAGACTAAATATTTTACATAGCTCAATAATAACCCCAGGAGATCTGATTAGTTCCCTTCAAGAAATTTCACAATCTCTTAGAAAAAATAATCTACCTCTACCTGTGTACTCTTCAACACTCGCACAATACGTTGAGATTATCGAACTTGAGGCATATCAATCAGACACTAAAGTAGTGTTTATTTTAAAAATACCTTTAGTAAATCCTGAAAGCTATACCTTATATCATCTTTATCCAATACCTGTGTTGGATAATCGAACAGAATTTCACCATATAATTCCTACAACACAAAAATATATAGCGCGGGACGATGATTCAATGTTATACGTTTCTTTTCAAAACCTAGAAGGCTGTAAATCAATAGGACGAAACCAAAAGATCTGTTCAGATGTTCTACCCTACCCAATAGACAGCGAAGCGAATTGTGAAGCTCAGCTCCTTAGAGGACCAAACCAGTTACCTAAGACATGTCAAGTATCAATTCTTCTGGCAAAAGGATACAACGTCAAAGGTATCGACCTAAACTTTTGGTTGATTACTGTGTCAGATCCATTACCAGTTACTATCAAATGTGAAGGAAGAGAAGTCAAGACGAACATTATCAATGTCAATTCCCTCCTTAAACTTCAACCGTATTGTAACGCCTTTATAGGGAGCACACGCGTTCACGCCAAGGCAATCATCGACAAGTATCAAAACGTTACTTACAAAAGCCACCCAGTTTTGATCCCATACAAGTGCTGCCAACACATCTCATCGAAGCTTCATATCCCAGACCTCAAACCTCTAAAACTGAACAAGATAGATGTAGAAGATCTCAATATTGCTCAGCACAAACTAGACCAATATTCAGAAGAACTGGACAAACTAATAAACCAACCTTTTGTCTACAAACACTTGTCTTGGTTCACAATCATCCCAATAGTACTTCTAGCCAGCCTACTCGTCCTGTACATATTATGTAAGTGTCGTCGTAAGAGACTACCCAGCATCACCATGGCTCCACTAGATGATGGTTCACCACCTCCGCCCAGACCACTGCAGCGAAAGACAGTCAAGAGCAGACTAAGCAGTATTCTTGCGAGAAGACGGCCAGCTATCCATCCCCAAGCCGAAGAAGAAGACGAAGACGAACTTTAAGTGATTTTACAAAAGTTAAAACATTGTATTAACTTTTGACTAAAAGGGGGAGTTGTTATATCCGTTATAGCCACGTGTATTCATTGACCTTCAGTCGCATGGGAACGGATATGGCGATTTCAACATTTCAAGGAATGCATTGCAAGCAGTATTTTCGAGTTGCAGTTCTCACAGCTTGAAGGTGCTGCCTCATCATTTCAAAACATATAAATTAAGCACCAATTGTAAATATTAGTTAGTTCATATCAGATACTGTTATTATGTCAGTTTAAGTTTCAAATTATACGGTTTAAGTTTTACAATTATACAAAGTATTTTTAAGTGAATAAATAATATTTTTTAAAAAGTGAATTTTTGAAATAAAAGTGTAACACATATATATATATATATATATATATATATATATATATATATATATATATATATATATATATATATATATATATATATATATATATATATATATATATATATATATATATATATATATATATATATATATATATATATATATATATATATATATATATATATATATATATATCTAGTTTTAATAATAAATCAAATGATTATTTTTAATGCCCTAGGATGTTATTCCTTCTTTAATTATTATTTATAATGCTATAGGGTGTTATTTCTTATTTAACTGACTTTCATATAATGTCATTATTTGTGAATAATAAATTAGTCGGACATTAAATAATTTTATGACTCCTACTTACATTTCGTAGATTGATCCATCTATTTTTTGAACTTTTATTTTCAAGTTTTATGTATGTTTGACACTGTCTAAGGAAATAAATAGATACAAAAATATAGCACGAATGTAAAATTCAAAGACAGGGTCGATATGTATAGATCATAATTTACAAACCTGTTTGTTGTGAGGTGGAATGACATTTGTTGAAGGAATAGCTATCGCCTGTTGATGTGGAGTTAGTTGAGGAGGTCCTTGCACAACTGATGGAACACATTGGGTCGGTGGAGCCCCATTTTGCTGCACACTCGCAGATTGTGTACCTCCTTGTTCTGGAAAGTAAAAATTATTGAGATATAACGAGTATCCGGTTTGGCCCAGTATACGGTTTGGCAGGACCTTTAGTTAACCGGCAAATTTTCAAAGCAAAATACCCGAATTAGAACTTAATAGGCTTATAATGCTCTAAAGATAAAAACATAATTAAACTTAAGAGTTGAATCATTTTCTTTTTTCAATGTACTCACCTTGTTGTTTGCCCCATCCTGTAGCTCCTGGGGGTACTAATGGAACAGCTGCACCAGAATCACTATGTTCCGATTTCAAAGAAGGTAGATTTGCCGGAGCTCTGCGTGCGTTAGGTACCTTGCCCAAGCTTTGCATGCCATGCTTAATATAACTTGATGAACTTTTCTGTGCTGGTTTTTCAGTATTTTCTCCCTGAAAAATTAATAAGTATTAGTAGATAAACATACTATTAAACCATAGACAGTATCAGTCGGTGTGTGATATGTTGCTCAATATTTTGGTCACTATGCAAGTGAAGTGCAGTAAACATATTGACGATTTTAACAGTCATCTTATGAGGTTAGGTTCACTTATTTGCTATATATATATATGTTGTTGTTGTTTCTTGATTGTTGACGCGGATACTAGTCCATTTGCCAGATTGCTCCCCGTCCGGAGCTTACTCGCTTTATCCGGCGACCCTCGGAGCGAGATACACTTTATTCCGGTTTGGGGACGTTATCGGTGGGATTTTCGGATGGCGAGCTCTGAGCTCCCGATCACCCCGTGTATTTCAAAAACTTTAAATTGAACTTTATTTAAAAAACTTTCTAATGCATCTTGGCTTCCACTAGATGCCCCTTGAGAGTACTACTGGTCTCACGAGATAACCTTTTCTTTCAAGCTATCCCCTTACCCCTCCCACTCCCGCCACGTAGCGGCCGTTACGCTAATATTCTATGTAGAACTGCGGCAGACGAACGGGATAGAATGCAGGAACAACTAGGCCTCACACGTTCACAGCGTCTGCTCCCTTTCTAGCGGGGTCGTTAGTTTCCACTCTGAGCGGTTGAGTCTCCCGTTTCCCCCCGAAATAAAGCAGCAAAACCGAACACGTGGCACCACTTATGTTATCAACACAGAGGTCTGCATTCGACGAGACGAACCGGAAGACCTATATATATATATATATATATATATATATATATATATATATATATATATATATATATATATATATATATATATAACTAATCTACTATCGCAAGGTGCCGAAGTCGTCATACTTCCGAAAGTTAAGATGGCCGCACCAGTCGGTGAAAATGTGGGCTTTCTATTCAAAATCTTACAAAGGCTATGTTCTTAGTGTTAAACGGGACAAAATAATACCTACAAATCTTACCTTAATGTTTTGTGTTACGCTGTTTTTGCGTATTGCGCCACTGCTAAAGTTAATCTATTATATCACGATTGTCATCTTAAAAAATGCACATTTAATTTTAAAAAAGTTAAAATTTTTATTTAAAAAAAAAAAAAAACAATACTCTGTGATCCACAGAGAGTGATCAAATTTGAGTTTGAATTATTACAGAAACAAGAGATAATGCAATGACGTAGTTTTGTAAAAGGAAAATTCACGTTGAATGTTTTATTATTATGGGCATTTCTTGTCTTAATATGAAAACTGATTTTCTATAATAAAGTATTAAAATTATTATTCCCAATTTTAAACAACGCGTCTTCGAAGCATTGCCAAAGTTTTTCAACGTTTTCTCCATTTTCTTTCATGGGATGTTTCATGAATGCATTTTTTTTTTCGTTTTTAACAGTTTTGGATAGATTTGTTTTTTTGTTTATTGATTGACTTACTAGGATTATTGGTTATACTACTTTTCGTAGTACTTTCTTATTGCGATTTTTCAGTGTTGGTATATTAAGTTACAGTTAATATTTTCTCATAGTGAATTCAGATTAAAGAGTCCGACGGTTTATTTAATTTCTGTTCGGTTTTGAATTCTGTGGTGACACTAACGGAAAAAAAATTGTTGCCAATAATGGAAAATCGAATGTTAAAAATGTTGCGGCTGGCAACACTGAAGTATGTTACGAAAATTCAGAAAATCAAAATGAAAATGAAGAACTGCAACTAGAAACTATGGAGAAAGATAGAGAAGGACAAGACTCTTCATGGAGCATAGCCACAAAAAGGGGGAGAAAGAAGCATTTACCAGCAAAGATTCTTAGACTAGAGTTTTTCATTGGCATTGTCAGTTTTTTGCATCGCTATCGGTACCGTTTGGTGTTGTATTTGACCGTATTAAAATTCTATTGTATGAAACAAACAGTAAGTGTCCCAAAAATTCAACCAAGACTTTTGGAAAGCGAACTGAATTCAATATGGTGATTGAGGATGATGTGTCATTCGTCCTACATGTGTATGTGTAATTTGTGGGAAAAACAGTAAAGCAACAATAAAATGTGTTAATGTTACAAACTGTTGTAAGTAGTCTCAGCTAAAAAATGTGGGTATTTGCGAGCTTATTTGCTCAAATTTCAATAACGTGACGATTTCAATAACATGACGATATTGGCGCGAATTAGTGATGGAGAGACAATCACAGGCTAAAATATTATCAAAAAATCGCGGGCTGCTAAGCACTCTTGAATTGGATCTTCAAGAAAAAAAAAAGACTTACTGCGTTCCCAAAATTCAGCTGCTTGAAGATAGTATTAAGAAAAATAGACCTACTTCTGAGTTTTTCAATTAATAATAACGTTGTAACCCTTAGTCAGGTCAATAATGCAGTTAATAATGCCATAGACAATAAATTTAAAGCGAAATGTGAGCCTAAGACAATGTGTCCAACTGAAACCAACAATCTTGATTCTAATGCTGCCTCTGTGCTCTTCTTGGTGTTGAGACCTAATATTATGGTAAATCCACCAACAAACTCTATCCTTTCTAGGGTACCTGTGAAGAAATGGCTTTTTATTGATTTAGCCTGAACATGTCTTAGTAACCGATTTCCAACCCAAATGCACACAACAGTTTAATAGATATATAGGAGCCCATAGCTTAGATGATAATAGAGGCTTTTCTAGATAGAAGTTTCAGAATGGATGATCTAGACAGCAACGAGAATACTAAGAGCAGACTACGTTAACGCCTACCACAAAAACATTAACGGAGTGAGGACTAAACTATCGGAAATTAGTAATTATTGTTTATAATGTTGAAGAAAGCAAGTCTAAGGAATTAAATGTTAGAATCGACCATGAGAAACATCAGATAGCAAATATTCTAGAGAAATTGTATATTAATGTTCCAATAGACTACAAGGTAATTAGACTTGGTAAAAATGAAGCCAGAAAACCAAGGGCAATGAAGATTTTCTTCACTGATAACGAAAAGGTGAGTGAATGCTTGAAACAGAAAGGTCAACTTAATGGTATTAATATTGGAATTAAAGCCGATTTTACGCCACTTCAATTTAAACAATATAAGCAGCTTTTGGAGTTGAAATTGCATAAAGAGCGTCGTGAAAATAACTTAGCTATAAGATATAAGAATGGCACACCACATATAATTAAGATTGATCACAGCCGCGAACAGGTTCGGAATGACAACTCTTCAAAAAACGAATTAGTAGTTCCAATTATATAAATTGCCTTTTCCAGAATATGGACGGCATGTGAACAAAAATGTCTGAACTTTAAAAAAATGTATTAAGCTCAGTCTATGACATAATATTCTTAATTACAACATGGTTGTGTGATGATATAAGTAATTCTCACATATTGTTAAACAGTTACAACATACAGAACAGACCGTAACGGTGATAACAGTATAAAATCTTGAGGTGGAGGGACATTAATCGCCATCCATAAGAATATTAACTCAATGCATCTCAGGTTACCTCATGATGATGTGGAGCAAGTTTTTGTAAGAATTACCTGTAGCTCTGTGAAAAATGTCTTGGGGGCAGTATACATACCACCAAATTCATCTTTAGAATCTCACATTCATCATGGTGAAACTCTCAGCTCATCTTGCAGAAGAAAATAGTGATGCCCAAATGGTGCTGATGGGGGATTACAACCTGCCTGAGGCACCTTGGAACTTCAATGGTCAAACTGTTAGTGTTCATTCCCCTTGGGCAAGGCTAACGTGTTATATGACATCATCATAATTTGTTGCAAATCAACATAACTAACTCAACTGGTATATATTTGGATTTAGTATTTAGTAATCAATTAGAGATGCGAGTTGATGCTGCTATTGATTTGCTTACTAATGTTACTGCCCATCATGCCACTTACAATATTGCGATACCTATATATAATATGCGCGACACATTAAAATGCAATGCGTCGAGTGGGAAGCCATGCTGGATCCTTCTGATAAAAACCTTTCTACTGAACAATTTTATGCTGTTTTGTATAACTTTATAAATGTATACACGCTAATCAAACATTATCAGAGTTCTAACTTTCCCATGTGGTTTACCGAGAACTTCAGACATTGGTTTTTCAGAAGAAAATAGCCCATAAAAAATATTTAGAAAGCAAACTCTATAATGACTACACTCAATTTTCAAACCTAAGGGATTGGTGTAACTAGTTGAAATAGGTTTGTTACAAGGATTACTGAGCCAGGATTGAACGAAATATTTCTATTGACCCATTTTTTTTTTTTGGAGACATGTTGGAAATGCAAGACAGTGCCATGGATATCCAGCTATTATATCGCTGGACAATAGGACCTGTGATAGTGGAGGAGATATTGTTGATACGTTTGCCAAATACTTCTCCTCAGTGTATACTGATGACCACTTGTCTTTAATGGCATACTCAAATCAAACCCTAAACTTTCGTGTAGGCCTGATGGAATTCCTCAGTATATTTTGAATTCTTGTATCTATATAGGTCATGGGACACATTTTTTTACAATTAATTAACACTTCTTTAGAACATGGAGTGTTTCCTGAACAGTTAAAATGCTCAACGGTAACTTTAATTCCAAAAGTAAATAATAGCATAAATGCTTTTGATTTTCGGCCTATTAATTCATTACCTGCTATAGAAAAAATTCTAGAATTGGCTGTTCACAAAACAAATGATTAAATATTTCAATTCAAATAATTTACTTTTTCCTAAATCAGGTTTTAGAAAAAACCATTCAAGTAAATCAGCGTTACAGCTCACAATAGCAACATGGAATGACTTAATAGACAATGTAATAGCTGTCTTTCTCGATTTTAAACGAGCCTTCGAAACAATCGACCGTGCAATTTTGTTAAAAAAACTTAGGTATTACGGAATAGGTGGCAAAGTTTTCAAATGGTATTGTTCATATCTTGAAAACAGAAGACAAATAACAAAAATAAATTTTAGTTTTTCTGATGAAATAGTTTTGGAGTACCGCAGGGGTCAGTTTTGGGTCCCTTGCTTTTTATTATTTACCTAAATGATATAAATCATTATATAAGACCAGATTTTCTCAATCTTTTCGCTGATGATTCATTGTTGTCCTGTAATAATAAAGATGTAAAAACTGCTATAGAAAATCTTAATATTGAACTTTCAACAGTAGAAAAATACTTAGATTTAAACAAGTTGAAGCTTAATGTAAATAAAACAAAAGCAATGATTCTTACAACTAAATATAAATACTCTACCATTGATAAGAATGAAGTAAAAATTTATGGTAGTAATATAGAAATAGTAAGTGAGATAAAGTATTTGGGTTTTATTATAGATAATTATTTGACCTTTAAAAATCACTTTTTATATATAAGAAAATTTGTAAAAAACTTTTTCTTCTCCCGAATAGCAAAAAATCTATCTATTAATTCAAGGATAACTGTATATAATACGATAATAAAACCACATTTCAACTAATATCCTAGTTTACTGTTTCTGTTAGATAATAACAGTAAAGCTTCTCTTCAGAAGTTACAGAATAGTGGTATGCGCATCATACTTGGATGCAATCGTTACACTCCAGTAAGGACTATGCATTCATGCCTTGAATGGCTGACTGTGGCAGACAAAATAAAACTCTCCACCATGATGCTTATATATAATATTAAAAATAATTTAATGCCAAACTACCTTGGTAGATATATTGTTTTTAATAGAGATGTACACAATTATCTGACCCGAAATAGAGAGAAATGAACTCATTATTTTTTAAGGGCCTTTCTAATTATAATGATCTACCTGATAATATTAAAAATGCAAACTCGGTAGTAAGTTTTAAATTGCTATTGTTAGGTGTTTTAAAATCTTGAAACATTTGTGTCATTTTGATAAGATTATTAAATGTTATGTTTGTAAATTATGCTTGATTGTTGATAATAGTAATTGCATCAATTTTTTAATTGTGTGATTGTTTTTTTTTTTAAACATGTTATATGTAAAATTTATCTAGGTCCAATGTATTAGGCTTACCTATCATAATATATGTATCATTATTATTATTATTAGGTTAAGCAAGCCTTTATATTTACTTTTTAACATTTCTCTAGAATTGAGAGTTCTGGAAAAAATCATTTATCACACCTATTTTTAAATCTAGTGATTGCAGTGATGTGTGTAACTATAGGGGTATCAGTATTCAATCTCCAATACCTAAACTCTTTGACTCACTCATTACATCATATATTGCATGGGAATGTTGTAAAGAGATCATTTTGGAGGAGTAGCATTTCTTTTTGGCCGATCAACAGTTACTAATTTGTTAACTTATCAGGATTAGCTGTTGGGTGCCTTTGGAAAAAGGTTTCAAGTTGACAGTGTTTACACTGACTTTTCAAAGGCATTTGACAGGGTTAATCATTCATTATTGTTAGCAAAACTGAGAGCTCTGGGAATGGGTTACCAAATCCTCAAATGGTTTGGTAGTTTTTTTAGATAATCGGGTTCAGCGTGTTAGAATTAGCAATTATGTTTAGTATGAAATACCGGTCTTTTCAGGTGCTCCTCAGGGCTCTCTGTGGGCCGCTAAAATAATTTATTAGTGATGACCGCTTCTAAATGTTTGCTGATGACCTTAAGTTATTGAAAGAAATTTATTCTCAAGCAGATCGCGTCCCATTACAAACTGATAAACAAGTTAAACATTGGGAAGTGATGTTGCATTACATTTTGTAGGGGGTGAAATTCAACAGTTTGTGATTACACGATTGACAATAGGGTCCTTAAGAGAGCTGTTGAGGTAACCGATCTTGGTGTCATTTTAGATAATAAATTACCTCTGAATAGTCATGTAGGAATTCTAGTCAGAAGAGCAAATAGAAACTTAGGTTTCATTACAAGGTTTGAAGGAGATCTCTCATGTCAAATATATAAGATTTTATACTGCTCCTTTGTTCGTTCCGTCATGGAATATGCTAGCCAGGTGTGGTCCCCTCATTATGTAACTCATATAGAGGAACTTGAGAGTGTCCAAAAGAAGTTTTTGCACACCTGCTCTTTTAAGTTAAAGATTCCCCCAGTATTGGGACATACAAATTATAATATAGTCTTGTCAAGACTTAACTTATTTTCGTGGGAAAAAAGAAGGGTGTAGGCTGATCTCTGCTTTTTATTTAGACTTATGGAGGGGGATGCTGATTGCAGTTACCTTCTTGGACGACGAATTTTAATACCGTCCATAGAACTAGATCAAATAATTTATTTTATTTGGAGTGCCACAAAACAAACTTTGGCATGCATAGTCCATTGGTAAGGATGCAGAACAACTATAACAAATTCGATTTACCATTAAATGTTCCTATGTGTAGATTTAGGAGTGCACTCAGGAGATTTTAATCATGATTCCATTTGCTTTTGTGATTAATTAATTTATGATATAGTTTTCTACTGTGATGTTGTTAAATGGATGTAGTTTAAATATTATTTAGTATTGTTATTTTTTCTTAAATTTTATTGTAAATTGGTGTTGACTGTTAAATAAATAAATAACTTATCAAATAGTAATATCATGCTCTCAGAGACCTCATTAAACAATGGTACATCCAGCAAAGAACTATGGCTTCCTGACTTTGACATTTATAGAAGGTATAAGAGTGAGGCTAAGACATGCAAATCAAGAAATAGACGACTATTAATTGCAGTTTGCAACCACTTTCCCAACAGATTGATCGACATAACTTATTCTATAACTACAGGTAAAATACTTACATACACTTATATTTCATGTATCTTTTAAATTTATCTAATGTAATAAGGAAAATGTCAACATCACAGTATTCGTTAGCTCTTTTGCACATTCTTTGTATTGGTTTATTTGATGCTTAATTTGTCTAATGAAATTCAAGAGCGAACAGATTTTGGGAACGAGTGCTCCTACTGTGAACGTGAAAAGGTACCCTACAAAGATCTTCAGAGGAATTTATAAAACCCCTAATCAACTTAACTAAAAAAGTCACATTCAATAATATTCGGCTTTTCTCCAATGTAGGTAAGTCCAGAAGACCCAAGATTTGATTGTATACAACCTGCTCTGAAGGAGTCCCTAACTTATACGAAATAAATCGCAAAAACTAATTTTGTACTTTCTCCAAAGAATAATTATGACATCTGTAATAAGGAGACCAAACATTGCTAGCATATTTGAGAATTGATCTTATGAGTGAACAGTAAATGGCTTTAAAACAGGTGATATTTTCAATTTCTGATAAACTTTGCTCCTGAAAAAATTGAGAAAGTCTGGGCTGCTGTTAAGTCTTCCTTTTCAAAAACCTGTTTTGCTATGTCTATGGCAGACGAAAAAATCACCTACAACATCCACTACAATGCTGTCGAGTATTCTGCTGAAAAGTTTCCTTCTCTCAGCGTGTGTACTGCAGGCGACTACAATTTGCCAAACATTAAGTGGTCCAATGACTCTTTAGGCGTGTCTACCTCTGGTTATTGCCCAGCTACCCCTAGACATTGTCCAGCTGCAGAATGTGTTGTTCTGATTTTCCTGAATTTGTGAATGTTTTTCAAATAAATGATGTTCCTAATTTTAAATTTGTTATTTTAGATATAGTGTTTTAAAAAATATATAAATCAATGCAGATCTGACAAAAAGATGTAAGCGCCATTTGGTAAATTTTTCAAGAAAAGGAAAAACTGTATATTTTTAATATAAATTATTATTTGATTTTAGAAATCACCACTATTTTCATATTTTAATCATACTATAACAAATAAAAAACTTTAAAAACTATAATAATACTTGAAAAAATTCAGTTTTAGCGTCCCTTACGTCTTTTTACAAAACGATTTGGAGTTTAAGTCCTACTATGGTACTTACGTCCTTTGCCTTTAAATAAAATAAAATCGACAATCAAAATACAGTCAAAATTGTTGCATACGCCCAAGAACAACAACATCCCTTTGGATATTACAGAATGTTATAAGTGAGGAAAAAATAAGAAACGGGAAGACTTTTGAGTTTAATAAACGTATTTATAAGACTTTTTATTAAACGAAACATTATTTTAATAACACAAAACTAGTCCTAAACTGTCTTTTCCGTGGAAGATTTTTCTTCACAAAATACTTATTTAATAAGTAAAAACTAATAATAAACAGTAATTTCTTTATAAATGGGTGTTAATATGTCAGAATGTAAAAATATCATATTTCAGCAAATTAAACATCATTTCTTAAAAAAATAGGTCAGGTACTTGGCATCACCTTAATCTGACTAATTTTTAATAAAACTTGTTTTTATACCTATAATTAACTACTAATAGAAAATAAAAATATCCCCATAAAATACAACAAAACCATATTTTTAATAAAGCTTTGGTCTGAGACGCTAAACTAAACTAAGCTAAAAAAAAAAACAGGTAACATGATTTAAACAGTTTTAAAGAAAAAAATTTCTCCGATGTCAGTAACAGGTAAAGTAGTTGGAAAGTTTTTTTTGTGTTTTTAGTGAGAAATATTCTATGTGGGAGGTTCAATGGTAAAATTTCTACATAGCTCTATTAGGTTTTCATATTTCTTTTGGTTAATAAGTAATTCGGTATTGTAGGCTTTAAGTACCTCTTTGGTTATTGTTTTTAATTGAAATGGAATTTCAACCGGTATTTCAGATATTGAATCCTTCCTTCCTCTTCAGTTTAACGGCCTTAAGCTGCCTGGGCTATACGGCCGATGTGGTGGCTGCAAGAGATTTTAATAAGTTAAAATGTTGATCTTTTGCGAGCTTCAACCTACTCAGTTCAGCCTCCGCTCACAAGTGCTGAACAACTTGAGAATGATTGAGTGAGTGAGAAACTAAATAGTGATGGGTGAGTGAGTAGCAATTACTGTTTTCTGTATTTAGGGTGCATCCTGGATTAAAGCTTCCTGTTGCTAGATGCCAAGAATGAATTTATGACTTTTACACCTTCCTGAGAGGCTAAAAAAACACTGGTTATGTTTAGTGGAATGAAGCCATTGATTGATTGGAAGGATTGAATGAATAAGTCAAAAGCCCAGGAAAATAGAGGGCATTCAAAAAATATGTGGTAAAGGGAACCTGGAACCCCACACTCACAGTTAGGATCTGGGTTTATTTTTAATTCTAAAAAGGTGCTTAGGTGAGAGACAGTGGTCACTACGGATTCTGCACATTGTGACAATTTCCTTCCTACTCAATGATTTCATTTCAAATTTCAAAATTTCAAATTTCAAATTTTTTATTTGTATAACAAATTGAGGTACAATTTTTCCACACGTCGCGTCATGTCTGCTTGAAGTATATAAGAAAAAATAAGAAAATGGCAGACTAGTACTAAGTAAATATAAATTATGATAAAACTATATAAAGCTAAAATACACATTTTAAAATACAACAAAATTTGGTTAATATAATAAAATACATAAGCAACATAGGACGTAAATAAAAACAAACTTAGAAACAACTAATATATAAAGATTTTTGAGCGATTTAGGCGATCGAATTGTACTCTAAGAATGTTGCGAGTTCTCATAGTGTGATCATGGATTTCATCTCCCCTTTGGTATTGATTTAAATTAATGTATGCAAATAATAGACATTCATATATACCGGGTGTCAACGATATCGTTTTACACGATGCCATTCAATTGCTTTTTAGGTTAGGATTTTTTTATTTGGGTTAACGAAATGTGGTATTAAGACACATATTTTTCATGAAAAAACAATTGAATATTACTGCCAGTTTTTCCGATATCAGAACCAAGTTAAGAATTTCAAATGGAACCCTGTATATTATTTTACATAGTTTGATAGAGCTTAGAATTACCTTTTCAATGACATATCACACGTTATATTTTTTTTCAAAATGGCGGACCAGGAAGCGCTTTTTCAAAATTCAATATGGCGGTCGTTTCCCGATACCGATGAAATTTTTGTTTAACAAATTTTTAAAATATTAAACAAAATCGGGTTTTCAATGGATTTTAATCAAATTTAAAATCAAATTTTTAATTTATCACAAAATGGGGTAAGTTTAATTTTTTCTCTAAAATGTGAACTTTTTCTTAAATTTTCTCAAAAATTTTAAATAGAAAGTTGTATTTATTAAATATTAGTATTAAAGTATATCTTATTAGCTACACGAAACCGCATAACAAGCCGTATTTTTGCTTTTTGTTTCAGAAAAAATTGACAAAACCTTGCCGATATACATTTTTCCTAATACATAACATGAAACAAACACACACATATTATTAATCAGAAAATCCTGGAATATTTTTTATTGTTTATTGATAAGTAATTTTGTATTATTTTGACATTTTATGACTGTTGTCTTATTTTAGGAAAGCGAGAAAAAATCACAAGTAGTATTAATTTTATTTTACCGGTAGATACGGTGCAGTAACATGAAAGATGACTTAACTAAGATAAGTAGGCCTTGGAAACAATTGCATAGGGATGCCATTATAATTTTCATTAGATTTAACCAGAAACGTCAAAAGTACTGTTTTGTAACGACATTTCTGATAACTTTCGTTACATTTTTACACTGAGAAGTGGTTCTAGTTAGTTTTAAAAATAAATATTATGGTTTATTCAAGAGAACATCAAATTGACATGCTCCTTATTTATGGGGAATGTCGCAAGGGACACAGAGAGATTATACCAGGAACGCTTTCCGAATCGTGACGTTCCTTCACATGCATATTATCCTTGGCTAGTACAACATTTAAAAAATGAAAATAATGGTGGTGTCCATGCTAATGGCAATGATGGTTTCGTAGTAAGCGAAGAAGTGGAAACAAACGTTTTAGCGTATATCGAGTATGACCGTACAGCTTCCCTTCGTGAATTAGGCAAACAGTGCAATACGTCCCATGAAAACGCCAGAAAAATTTTAAAGAAACACGGGTTTAAATCGTTTAAGTATCAAATTCACCACCACCTATTTGAAAATGACTTCCAAAGACGACTTATTTATTGCAATTGGTTTTTAGATAATTATAGAATAAGTCCTGTGTTTCATCATAAGATTATTTTTTCGGACGAATCAAGGTTTACTAATCTAGGGATGTTTAATAGAAATAATTTTCGTTATTGGGCAAAGGAAAATCAAAGATTAGTAAGAGCCTTCCAGGAACGTTTTGGAGTTAATGTTTGGTTAGGCGTTGTAGGACTAAGCGTTATTGGTCCAATATTATTCCATCAGCCTTTAACTGGCGAGATGTATTTGGACTTTCTCGAAAATGAAATTGAACATTTTATAAATAATTTGCAGCAAAATGATTTAGTTTACCAACAAGATGGCGCCCCTGCTCATAATTCAAGAATTGTTGCAAATTACTTGAATGAACGATTTGAATGAATGGACCAATTCTATGGCCAGCGAGGGGTCTTGATTTTTCTATATGGGGTCATCTGAAAGAAAAAGTGTATGCAACTCCTGTAATATCGTTGGAAATGTTAGAAAATAGAATAAGACGAGCCGTTGAGAGTATCTCAGAACAGCATTTACGAAACCTGTTCGCGGAAAAAGTTGAGAGAGTTACACTATGCCAAGAACAAGGCGGACAGCCCATAGAACATTTAACTGAGTGACTTTTGTATTAATTGTGAAAGTTTGATTTTAAATTAGCATTAAACCCAATAAAAACCCCCATATTTGTTTATTATTTCTACCTATAATTCAAAAATATCTTCGGTGTTAGAAAATGGCCGCCATATTGAATTTTGAACAAAAGCTTCCTGGTCCTCCATTTCGAAAAAAAATCAACTTGTGATATGTCAATGTAAAGGGAATTCTAAGTTCTATCAAACTGTGTGAAAAAATATACAGGGTTCTTTTTAAACTTCTTGACTTAGGTCTAGGTATTTCCGGAAAAACCGAAAGCCTACCGGTAAAATAAAATTAATACTACTTGTGAATTTTTCTCGATTTCCTAAAATAAGACAGCAAAAATCATAAAATGTCAAAATAATACAAAATTGCTTATCAATAAAAAATATTCCGAAATTTACTGATTAATAATATGTGTGTGTGGGTGTGTGTGTTTCATGTTATGTATTACGAAAAATGTATATCGGCAGAGTTTCGTCAATTTTTTCTCAAACAAAAAGCAAAAATACGGTTTGTTATGCGGTTTTGTTTTTGTTTTTTGTTTTTCTCAGTGTAAAAATGTAACGAAAGTTATCAGAAATGTCGATACAAAACAGTACTTTTGACGTTTCTGGTTAAATCTAATGAAAATTATAATGGCATCCCTATGCAATTGTTTCCAAGACCTACTTATCTTAGTTAAGTCATCTTTCATGTTACTGCACCGTATCTACTGGTAAAATAAAATTAATACTACTTGTGATTTTTTCTCGCTTTCCTAAAATAAGACAACAGTCACAAAATGTCAAAATAATACAAAATTACTTATCAATAAACAATAAAAAATATTCCAGGATTTTCTGATTAATAATATGTGTGTGTTTGTTTCATGTTATGTATTAGGAAAAATGTGTATCGGCAAGGTTTTGTCAATTTTTTCTGAAACAAAAAGCAAAAATACAGCTTGTTATGCGGTTTCGTGTAGCTAATAAGATATACTTTAATACTAATATTTAATAAATACAACTTTCTATTTAAAATCTTTGAGAAAATTTAAGAAAAAGTTCACATTTTAAAGAAAAAATTAAACTTATCCCATTTTGTGATAAATTAAAAATTTGATTTTAAATTTGATTAAAATCCATTGAAAACTCCATTTTGTTTAATATTTTAATAATTTGTTAAACAAAATTTCATCGGTATCGGGAAACGACCGCCTTATTGAATTTTGAAAAAGCGCTTCCTGGTCCGCCATTTTAAAGGTAATTCTAAGCTCTATCAAACTATGTAAAATAATATACAGGGTTCCATTTGAAATTCTTAACTTGGTTCTGATATCGGAAAAACTGACAGTAATATTCAATTGTTTTTTCATGAAAAATATGTGTCTTAATACCATATTTCGTTAACCCAAATATAAATATCCTAACCTAAAAAGCAAATGAATGGCATCGTGTAAAACGATATCGTTGACACCCGGTATATCTTGATGGCAATGTCAGTATTTTGAGATTAATGAAACTCTGTCCCACATCAGCTCTATAGTCTAAGCCTACCAGTACACGTACTGCACGCTTCTGCAGAGCAAAAACTCTCCCCATGTGACAGGAATGGCCCCAAACCAAAACTGCATAGCAGCTTACAGACTGAAAGATTCCATGAAATGCCTGGAGACATATCGCCAGAGGTACAACTTTTTTAAGGTTTCTCAAAAGGAAAATACTTTTAGAAAGTCTATTAGAAAGGTGATAACATGTGCTTCAAAGCATAAGGAGGGATCAAGGTATACCCCTAGAAATTTTACTTCATCAGGGTTTTCTATGTTGACATGTTGTCGTAATGAAAAAGTAATATTTATGGTTTTATTTCTATTAAGTGAAAGTTTATTTACTAGGAACCAACGTTCAAGATCGGTGATGTTTTTTTCTGTTTTTTCTTTTAAGCAGTCATAATTTCGGTCTTGCTGAAAAAGTGTTATATCATCTGCATAGATAATCAGATCTGAATTTATATTTATAGTGGAGCTATTTATATCGTTGATATAAATTAAGAATATAAGAGGCGCCAAGAGTGAGCCTTGGGGAACACCATATTTTAAAAACACTTCGCTTGATTGTTGTTTGTGAAAAGTAACCTGACTTCTGTCTGTTAGGTAACTGCGCACCAATTGTATGCTCCGCTCTTCCACTCTGTAGCATCTCAATTTATCCAAAAGTATTTCGTGGGACACACAGTCGAAAGCCTTTGATAGGTCACAGAAAATAGCCTCCATGTAGCCAACATACTCAAAGGTCTCGACTGCATGCTCCAAAAAATCCAAGACTGCAAGGGTTGTTGATTTTCCAGATCTAAAGCCATATTGACTGTGCGAAAACAAGTTGTTAGATTCAAAGAAGTTGTATAGCTGTTGCCTAAGAATGGATTCAAATATTTTGGATAGGGCAGGTATTAAAGAAATCGGTCTATAGTTGCTAGGGTCATTTGCATCACCCTTCTTAAAAATAGGAATTACTTTAGTCTTTTTGAAGCAGGAAGGATATTTTCCCTCTCTTATGCTTGGATTAATTAAATTTGTAATTGGAGAAACAATAATATTTTTTATATCCTTTATCAATTTTATGTTAATATCATAGATGTCCCTGCAGGATTTATTTTTTAATTTTTCTATGGAATCTCTAACTATTACATTGCCAACTTCCTGAAAGGAGAAATTGGCAGTGGGTGGTAGATTATTTAAAAATGCTTGAGTTAAATTTATGTAGGTTAGATTTGGAATATCTAATTTAGGAATTTTTGAATTTTGTTTCAGCAACATTTGCAAAATAAGTATTAAAGTCCTCGGAATTTAAGTTTGTGTTGACAGATCTGACATTGGATTGACCCCTGTGAGAATTTATGACTTCCCAAGATGATTTTGCAATATTGTCTGATTCTCTAATGTAAGAAGCGTATGCATCCTGTCTTGCTTTATCAATTTGTTTTCTATATTTGTAATGAAATGTTTTAATATAGCTGTTTAACCCCAGGTTGATTTTGAAATAGTTCATTTAAAAATCTTAGTGTTTCTCTCATGGTGCGTATTCCGTTATGGAACCATTTAATTTCCCTAACTTGAGATCTGTTTTGTATTTTTTTTGGAAAAGCAATTTCCATAGATTCCATTATTATGTGTAAAAATATATCCCATTTTGTATGGATATCTATATCAGCGAGATCAACAAAAGACCAGCTTTGGTTTTGAAGAATATTAAAAATTTACACACAGCAAAATGATCCGAGAGGTTAGGATTCAAAACTTGTACAGACAAATTTTTCCGGTTTTCAAAATTTACAAATATATTATCTAATGTGTTTAAGATTGTAGTCTTTTCATAGATTTGGGGAGTAAAACCAAAGGTCTGCATGTTATCAAGTAAATCTTGTTTTTTCTTATCATTTGAGTTAAAGTGGACATTAAAGTCTCCATTTATGATTACAAAGAATTTTTTTTGTGTTACTATAGATAACAGATTTTCAAGAATATCCAGAAATACCTGAAAATCACCATTTGGTGGTCTATATATTGTGACAATTATATAATTAATAATCTTTAGTTGGACAGCTGATATTTCACAACAGTTTTTGATAGAAAGATTGGTTATATCATTTCTTTCAAAGCATTCATTATAAAGGCTATTTAGTATTACAGTGCCACCATGTATAGTGGAGTTCCTACAAAACGAGGAACTTATATTAAATTGCTCTATTTTCAGAAGATCAACTTCCTTTTTTGACAAGAATTGTTCACTAAAACACAGAAAATTGAAATCTATTTTAGAACTTTTAAGAAAAGCTTCAAATTCACCTGTCTTTTGTCTTATGGATCTAATGTTAAGATGAAGAATGTTCAGAGTTCCTTCACTACAATGAACCAGGTACTGAGAATTTATTGTTGTTTCTGAATCCAGGCATCTGTATTCAGAAAATTTCCTGCTGTTCTTGGTACTCGATATGGTCTTATAATTGTGTACTTGGGCCAGATAGACGGTTCATAAATTTTTTTCATTTCTGAAAAAGGTACTAGTACTTTAAATGCTGCAATATCAACTGATCGAGTTTGAAGTTTTTCCATTTCGATGGTATTTATGTCACTCTCACTTAAGTATTTCTTCAGCTGATCCACTGTCGTTTCTGGATGCAATCTGGATATAAAAATATGTCTGCGACTTTCTACCACTGCAATTGGCATTTTGTTGGTATTAGAACGAAGGTTGTTTTATCTTTCCAGGTATATGTTGGCACTGTCCTTATTTCATCAGGTTTTTTTGATTGATGGTTTCTACCTGTGGAATAGAAGTTTGGCTGATCTTGCACCAGATGAATGACATTGTTCATAATCTGTTTTTGTGCAGCTTCGTAGTCTGTTTCTTTGGCTAAAGTTGGTTGTTTTTGAGGTTGCATTGGTTTTGGTGATCTGGTATCAGGCTTTTACCTTTTTCCTTGCAAGTTTCTTTCAGCTTTTTGGTCCATAGTTTTAGCAATATTTGAGACACCAATTTCCTGTTGATTGACCTTTGGGCAGCTAGTTTTTGTTAAAAGCGATTTTACATCTTCTGTAACTGTATCCATCTTTTCTCCGATGTCAGCAAGACATTTGCGTAGTGTGTTTACCTCTTCAAGCAATAGTTGTAAAGGGTTATTACAAGGAGGGCAGAACAATTTCAGTTTTTTATTCTTTTTCAGTTCGAGAACTCTCTCCTCTAAAGTGGTGAGGTCGGCACATTTAGCACAGATTTTTTGTACAGCTATCACAGGTCCAAAGAGCTACACTTTTTTCGTCTTTCTGACATAATATGCACTTCATGTCGATAAAATATTCGATCTTCACTGAAAATATGGTTTTATAAAATATAGATATTACGACACCGTTGAAGGTTAGATGAACAGAAATTTTCAGTTTTCACAACAGAAAATTGTTTGCTTTGGTAAAATCAATATGATCCTGATAGTTTCTGACTTTGATGTAGTATATTAGAGTTTTTAGAGGCTTGCTTCAAGAAAAACTCGGAAAAAAACACTAAAAATTTAATTTCGTAAAATTGTCGATTTCGTAGCACATTTTATCACAGGTTCAAAGAACGGCATTTTTTCGATGCTCTAACGTAATTTACAATTTATATGGTTAAAAATATTCGATATTCACTAAAATACAGTTTGGTAAAATACCACGCCACGGTTTGAGGTTAGGTAAACAGAATTTTCCCGTTTTCACGGCAAAAGATTGATTGCTTTGGAAAACCTATATTTTCCTAGTGATTTGCGACACTGCTATAATGTTCCACACTGTTTATGTTAATTTTCTTCATGAAAAACTCAAGAAAATACTGAAAATTTAATTCCGCGAAATTTAACATTTGTACTTGAAAGGATTTTTTAAAACAATGTTTTTGAACCAGGGAGATTTGAACGGAGACTGGACGATCTGCCCATAAAATTTTCCTTTGGTTTGTGCTGTTTCTTTCCAGCGTTCCGTCCATGTGTCTCAAAAGGATGATTTAATGGTTGGAAGAAACTCCCTATAATCCATAGCCACGTCAAGACTACAGCCTTTTTTAGCTAGGTAGTCTGCTTTGTCATTACCGTGAATATTAGTATGACTGGGTATCCACCCAAACTCGACGTTTCTACCAATTGATAGTAATTCCATTAATTTATACTTTGTTTCTAGAGTAATGGAGTTATCCTTAGGTGACATAACACTGGTGATTCTCTGTAACGCGCTTCGACTGTCAGAAAAAATGACCATATCCTGAATGTCTGAGTTTTCAACAATTTCTAGTGCTATCTTGATTGCATAAACCTCCAGCGTGGAAATGGAGAAGTATGATGGTAGCCTTACTGAAACCTGGACATTTTCCCCTCCATAAACTCCAGCTCTGACCTAGCCATTGCTTTCTTTGGACCCATCCGTGAATAGATTTCCTTAAAAATTGGTCGTTTGGCAAAATATGGTAGAGTTTGACAGACTTCAATGTGATTGATCAGAGGCCTTAAAAGGTCAAAGGCCTCAATCAAGGGAGGAATAGCTAATTTTGACCAGAAGTCATAATTATAGTTGTAATTAACATAGTTTGTGGAGATTGCTTCTACTACAGCATTATCCTCGATAGAAAAGGCTTTGATTAAGAACTTGACTGCCAGCCAATTTCTTCTAATTTCAAGCGACATTTCTCCTGCTTCTGATAATATTATATGAGTCGGTGTTGATTTCATGAAACCCTAGCAAACTCTAAGACTTTGATACTGAATTTTATCTAGTTTTGTCAATTGATACTTAGCACATAAATAAATAATTATACTACCAAAATCTAGATGAGACCTGACATAAGCTTTATAAAACAAAATCATGGTCAAAGGATGTGCTCCCCACCACGTGCCTCGCAAATTTCTTAATACGTTAAGTGATTTCAGTGCCTTTTGACACATGTTATCTATTTGTTTGCCCCAAGTCAGATGATTGTCCAATAAAATCCCTAAGTATCTATAATTATCAACCCAAGAAATTGTTTCATTATTAATTTTGACTTGAAACGGATAACGGGAGTGAGAATGAATCCCCACCATCATAGCCGCAGACTTATTTGGAGAAAAATTCAAATGATGTTCAACTGACCACCGGTTCAGACCTCACTCATAAGCGTAACCATTCTACTTCACTACCAGAAAAAGTAAGAACAAGATCATCTGAGTTTTGCAGAACTTTGATGAAGTCAGGCACATAGTCCTTTAGAGTGTTCACATAAATGTTAAATAAAAGTGGGGATAATGGAGATCCCTGAGCGACCCCTTGTTCGTCCTGTCTGGACCAAGAAGAACATTATTTAGTGGATCCCTAACGTAATTAATTCTGTCTGTAAGAAACTTCAAAGCCAGACCGCAAAGATCCTTTGGGAAATCCAAATCACATATCTTTTTGTAAAGCTTGGAAACACACACATTATCATAAGTGCCTGTTAAATCCAAAAAAACCACCAAACATTTCCTCCCGTTTGCTATTCAGTAAGTGAGTTCAGTGACAAGAGTAGTTAAGCTATCCATGACACCTCTACCCCTACGAAAATCAAATTGTGTGGATTTTATTAATGTTTGGTTTTCACATAACCATTCTAGACGAAGCTTAATTAGACTTTCCAGCACCTTTCCTACGCAAGAGGTCATACTAATTGGTCTGTATGAAGATAGCAATCCAGAGTCTTTATGAGGTTTAGGAATTAGTCCAACTATGGCGGTTTTCCAATTATCTGGAAACTCAGTAACTCCCCTCAGTAAGTCATTGAAAAATTTGACTAGAAATGTTATACAGTATAAAGGAAGGTTTTGAATCATAGAATATGTGATAAGATCCTTTCCTGGAGCTGAGTCCTTTTTTCCTTGGACTACTGACCGAAATTCACCGATAGAAAATAACCTACTCTAGTCATAATTAAAATTGTTTGGAGCCTCTGGATGGTTGCTGAAGAAGTGAGGAATCTAAGCATTTCCTCAGGAATTGAAACGTCGATTGTCCATGGAGAATTGAATTCAGCGATTTTGAAAACCTTT
Source organism: Kuschelorhynchus macadamiae (assembly GCA_030620095.1). NCBI lineage: Eukaryota > Metazoa > Arthropoda > Insecta > Coleoptera > Curculionidae > Kuschelorhynchus > Kuschelorhynchus macadamiae. The sequence goes on from JAUTXW010003083.1 coordinate 28,138, forward strand.
TGACTGACTTCCATGTCTTACTGATATTACTTGAAGGACTTAGGCTTTCACAAAACCTCTGAAAACTGTCTCTTCTTTTGTCTCGTAACATTTTCCTACACCACGCCCTAACCTTTCTGAAATTTATATACGACTCCTGACTTGGACTTCTAAAGAACTCCCTCAAAGCGTTCTTTTTCTGAACGATTGCTTGGTCACATTCTACATCCCACCAAGCCTGGTTGAGAGTACAGTTTGCGGATTCGAGAGCTCTGCCGCTGCCATGACCTGATCCTGAAAGTGTTGGTAGTCTGTGATTTCACTTCCAGAGGAGCTCCGATTGAAAACCTCCCAGCTAGCCTTTTTAATGTTAAATTTTTTCGAAAATTAGCGTTCGAACCTGAAAGATCATCAAAACCACACATAAAGGGAAAATGGTCGCTCATGCCTATATAATCTGTAAGAACCTTCCATCCTGAACAATTGTTAAAATTTGGTGAGACTATGGCAATATCTGCAACACTCTTATTTTGATTGGGGGCAGAGATTCTTGTTGAATCACCATTATTTAAACAGATTAGACAGAAGTCAGATATCAGTTCATGAAGGATGTTACCGTTTCTATTATTAGTGCCTGAACCCCATAAATAGTGTTGTCCATCACCTAAAATTAGGAACTTTTTTTGTGAAATTTTATTTATTAATTCTGATAAATTATCCAAAGACAGTAGTTGATATGGTGGATTGTAAATAATAACTATAATAAATGATTTAGTTTCTAAGGCAAGGCACTGAAATCTATCTGAAAAGTTAATATTTAAATTTAATGGTTTAAAAGCAAAATTTGTTTTGAACATTCCGGCTATGCCCCCTTTACCGTCTATTCAGTCTTGTCTTTGGCTTGGTCTTGATTTTGCTTGAGCCACGTCTCATTTAGTGCTATTATCTCAGGTTCAACCTCCTTAATCAACTCGATCAAGGTGTCCCTGTTTGAAATTATGCTTCTAATGTTCCAATGAATTATCCCCATTATTGTAACTAATGTTTAAAAGATAGATTATTTAACAGAAATTTAACTGAAAAAGCGCTTTTGATTAAGGATGCATAAAACTGATAAAATTATGGAAAAAATAAGAAAAATGGAGAGTATTAATGGTTAATTTTCATTAGGGTGTACTGGATTTCTTATTTTTTTAAAAACAATTTCTAAATCTTGCGTTTTAATGATTTTTTCGGGTGGTCCCTGTGAACCTATAACATCTTGAACTATGATTGTTCTTTTTCTTTAAGAGATTCAAAGATTGTTTTTGCCGATTCTTCATCGCTTACGTCCATATCAGATAATTCGTCCTGGAAATTAAGAGATTGCATTGGAGATTGCCGATTTAGTGCAGATTCCTGTCGTGATGGTGAATCAAGCATCGATGAATAGTTCATTCTAGCCTGACTCGGGAAAAGTGCCTCCCTATGCTTAGCTTGGTCATAACCTGGCATATTAGTCCTATGAGTTTTGGGTTTTTTGGGTTGGCTGGCATAAGTGTGTATGAGTGATAATTTTGGAAGTCTCTGGTTTGGAGAAGATTCTGCTTGAAGGGAATTAGGGGAAATGATTGAGATTAAGATCAGACGTTGCTCGAACTACTCCTTCCTTAGGATACATTTTGTTGGCTTCCATAACTGATATGTTATAGTCAGCTATTGCCTTGTTAATTTGTTTTTGTCGCAAATATTCCTTGCATTCTCTGCTTGATGCTTCATGGTTGCCATCACAGTTGAGGCACTTTTTTGTAGGGCTATCCTTTTTATCACAGTTTTCCTTCTCGTGTCCCTCCCCGCAGTATATGCATCTAAGAGAATTTCTGCATCGACTTTGATGACGACCAAACTTTAAGCAATTATAGCACATTAGTACTGGCTTAATGTAAGGAGAGACATTTCTTTTCGTATTGAATAAAATTACCTCCTGAGGTATGAGTTTTCCTGCAAATAGAAGCATGTTAAGTTGAACCAGGAACTGTGGTTACCACTCCATTGTCTCTTTTTTTAAAGTTGAACCGCGTCGCGTCAATTATTTTAATTTCCTTAGACCCTCTCAGTCCTTATCCAAATGAAATAAAGTCATCTTCCGTGATTTTATCACCAATATTCTTGATAATACCTCTACTATGTAACATTCCCTCAGGGATGAGAGTCTTGAAACCCTTGGAGTTAAGACAGTTTGTTTTGATGAAATTATTTGGAGTATTGGGGTATCAAAATTTATTTCAATTTTATTTCTTCCCTTGGAAGAAACTTCCTTTATTCCTTGAATATTTTCTTCGTGAAGTACTTTTGCAACATTCATTGGGTGTAATGAAAATCCTTTCTCATAATGTTCAAGAATAGTAAGAAAAGGAGGGAAGCTGGCTTCATCGTATGATGTAACCTTGTTCATTGTACATCTTACTTTATGGATTAGTCTATTATTGTAACCGAACATTGGATTTTCCAATGCAAGCTTATTTTTAATATTGTACAGTTCTTTAAGCAGAGCTTCTAACTCATTCTTAGATACTTCCCAACTATCAATTATTTTATTTCTAATATTGCGAGATTGTTCTATCAACAGATTCAAGTACAAGTCTATTGATTTATCTTGTGAGTGTGAGGGAGTGGGCCCAGGCCCCCCCTCGAATCGATTTCCATTACGGAAACCTTCGATACATTTTAGGTTATGAGAATATCCTTGTTTTGACATCCGCGGAATGTTAGTGTTTATCACCGTGGAATCTGCGTTAAAATTCAGAGTTAAAGTGATTTAAATTTGAAAAAGTGGTATTCTTAGTGTTTCCCAAATTGCAATCCAGCTTGGAAAGTGTTTGTGACGCCTGGAATTACGTAATAAAATTAAAAAACAGAAAAATCTTCAACCGAATTTTCCCGCCAAAACCGCCTAGAATGACATTTCAGTTTATGTGGTCTCTGCTTCTTCTTTGACGGTCGAGGCAACCAGCAATTAGCCTGCAACCAGCTCAAACGTAGGACGTCTAATCAACTGTCAAATAATATGGCGCCTACTGAACGCTCGCGTATTTATTCGGTGAGTGATAAAAATGACAAAGACCCGAAACATCTTTGTTTTCATTGTAAGAAAATCGTGGAAACTGCTGAAAAGTATATCAAGTGCAACGAGAACTTTCATCCCTCGTGTTTGAGGCAAGCGGCGGCCAAAAAATCGGCTTTGTGTGTTCACCAATCAACAGCATCAACGCAATGTGAAAGTGATAAAGAATTGAATAAAGATATAGAAATTTCTTATTTGAAAAGGCTAGTCCGAGAGCTAGAGGAAAAAAACAGAGTTTTAGAAGAGAATAATAGACTTTGGAGGGAAAAGGTTAGTGTCATGGAGAATTCCAACGAAGGCAAAGCAAATAAAGGTAAACAGGAAAATCGAGACATTCCAGTACAAGAAGCAGCAAAAGATGTCGCTACTGTTAATATATCCGCAGCAGATATAGGCAACTCCGACTGGGGCAACACTCATGTTGCAACACCAGCGACACAACCGTGGTCGCAACCAAATGCGACAAGAGGCGCTACAACGGAATCGCCAAAGGCCGCAGCAACAGTGTCAGCCGACCGTGGACGCGACTTCGATACCCCTGAGAGTGCGGAATGTTCCCGCGAGCCCGAACCGTGGATTGAGGTTAGGAATAAACGAAATGTAAATACAAGAAAACCAAACAAAAACAATCGTCCAGAGCCGATGAGGGGTGACAATAATAGTGTTACTACGTTAAAAGTAGCCGAAAATAAGGCTTTTTTATTCATCTCAGGTTTAACTCCGGAAACTGAGAGTCAGGACATCTTGGAGTATCTAAAAACTCAAAATCTCCACACAAACTGTGTGTGTGAGAAGATGAAAACACTTAAACAGAAAATGCGCAGTTCCTTTAAACTTGGAGTGCCAGCAGGAAAAAAAGACTAATATATGTCTAGTGGCTTATGGCCAAGGGGCATACTAGTTAATCATTTTCTGAATTTGCAGCGCCAGTAGATGGTGAAACATCAATTTCACACAGTCCAATAACATGGGATAGTGAAATATTTAATCTTAGGTTACTGCATCTGAATATTCGGTCGCTAAGGAATAAAATTGCAGAAACAGAAGCATTGCTGTTGGACTCACAAACAAAAAAGTACAATATTATATGTTTTTCTGAACACCACCTAAACAATGATGAAATTTCATTATTAAAAATAAATGATTTTGTTACAACTTCCTTTTATGCTAGAAAAAAACTCTCAATGCGGAGGTGTTATAATTTTATGTAAACCAACTTTAACTTGCAGGAATATTGATGAGATAGTAAAGATGTCAATAGATCACAATTTTGAGATAGCAGCTATTGAGGTAAAGAAGTTTAATTGTATTGTCTTGACTATATATAGGCCTCCCAATGGAGATTTTAATTTGTTCTTAGAATGTTTTTCTAAAGTGTTGGACTTCATAGTAAATAGGAATTCTAATCTAGTAATTGTTAATGGAGATTTAAATATAATTTTCAACACTAATAATAAGCGCAAACTTGATTTGTTAGATTTGCTGGGTAGCTATAATTTGGAACAGCAAGTATTTTTAAAAACAAACAGTGCCAATTGTATTGATAATATTTTTATAAATTTTTCTAGAAGGTTGCCATACAGATCTGATGTTTTTAACCCTATGTTGTCTGACCACTGTGCAATTGACATCGAGGTTTCAGTGGAAGCCTCCGATTCTAGAAGGGGATCTTTAGAGCATAGACCAGTGTCTAGAGCTGGTATGTGTAGACTCCATGAGGCTCTGGTGGGACAAAAATGGGAGTCATTGTCTTTTCAGGGCGACACCAATGTGGATGACAACTTTGATTATTTCATGCATGTCTTACAGTCAGAGACCGAGTTGGCTTTTCCAGTTGTTAAGGGTCGGGGTGGTCATGGGGATGACGTTGACTGGTTTGACAATGAGTGCAGGCACATGCGGGAGACTTTGAGATTTCTTGGCGAGTTGTATGATCTGAGACCTTCTGATCAATTAAAAGAGGATATAAAACAGTTCAGAAAGCAATATAAACAACAGTTAAATATTTCTAAGAAAACATCCTATACCAACCATATTATGAACTCTGTCAACATAGTAAAGTCTTCCTGGAAGGTCATATTATTTGTTCAATGATACTAATATACCACTATAGAACAATAATTCAGGCTCATCTATTCTAATTATCTGTAACTTTAGAGAGCCCCACAAACCATAAATTATAATAACCACTGTTCGAAGGATTATGTATCTTGTTATGTATTATTCTAAATTTAACCTAAGTAAAGATATTTCCTAACTTTAAATATCGGTGCAATGTGTATTATTACATAATTTCTGATATAATTTTAAACGCCATATAATACAAAAAATTTGTTATTGTTCCCAGAAGTCATTTTTTTTTTTTTGCACCAATACATTTACAATAAGACAGGTCCGTACACTGTTTCTAGTATATCGGGTTTGTAAAATTAAAACAATCAGTTTTTCTATTTGCTTCCTTTTTTTTTTTTTATTTTGTTTTATTTTTGCCCTGGCTTTTTCTTTTCTCTCTTAGTATTGTCTTAATGTAAATTTACCAAAAATTTTTTTTTTATGAAACTATGTACTAGAATATAGATTTTTGCTGTGAGGTAACGGGCAGAGCGTATGTGTTATAATCAGTTGGTTCTTTAAAATGTATAGTTTGAGGTATTGCGTGACAGGAGGACCTGGGGCGGCGGTTTTGGTGCGGGCGGTTGGCTTGACGGACGGTTGATTGTTATGGCCACCTGATTAATGGCGGTCGGTCAGGATCTGGGACGAGCGAATATACATAGAACATGCTTAAAGCAGGCCGAAGTTGGAAGGGGCTTATCATTTGCTCACCTAAATATACGTTCTGTAAATACAGGATTCGACGAGTTTATAAACTACGCCCATGATTATAACTTCGACATCTTAGGACTGTCGGAAACATGGCTTACGCAGAACCACAATAATGTATCTTTCCAAATACCGGGTTATCATCTCCTTAGGAAAGACCGCGAAGGACGTGGAGGTGGTCTTATTATGTATATTAAAAAATGTATAAAATTTTCCCCTATTGATATAATAGTTCCTTCCCAAGAATTTGAATATATGATTTGCAAACTTAAGTTAAATAACAAAAACATTTGTGTTGTAAATATGTACAGACCTCCTTCCTTTGATATGCAACTTTCTTTGACATCATGGAGGATCTGTTTACCGCCATTGTCCCGTTCTATGACTATGTTTTTTTATGGGCGATATTAATGTAGACACTCTCCAGGATACCTCCAACACTAAACGACTTAAGAATTTACTAGAAGCCTTCAATCTTCATCAAATTATCTCCGAACCCACAAGGGTTAATCCTTTAACAAACAGCTCAAGCCTTATTGATGTTATATTCACTAATACCTTTCTGCCAGTGAAAAAATCGCATTAGATTCACCTTCCTGAATCCATTACTGATCATAAACTTATTTTCGGCGTATTTGATGTTGGAAACAGCGAAAACAGCATAGAATATATAAATGCCCGTGATTATAAAAATATTAATTTAGACAATTTTATGCACGATGCATTACAAATAAACTGGCAAAGTATATATCACCTCGATAGCATTGATAACAAAGTTGAAACATTTAACCATTATATTATATGTCTATTAAATAAACACGCCCCATTTCGCAAAAGAAAATTTAACAACAAGCCCTTTACACCCTGGATGACAAATAACATAAAATTGCTTATGAAAGAAAGAGATAAGGCACATCGAAAATATGTTAAAAATAAAACACCTGCATCGCTTCAATACTACAGAGATCTTAGAAATTTTACCAAGCATGCTATAATAAGGGAAAAAATAACTTATTTTAACCAAATATCTCAGACTACAGGCCGTGATTTTTGGAATAATGCCAAAAAACTTAATCTGACTGAAAGCGGCAAAATTACAAATATACCAGACAACCTAAAAAACGCTGAACAAATAAACAATTATTTTCATTCCAGTACTGCCACTAGTACCGCTCTTTCTGAGAAAATTCAATACTATAACTCTCATAAATCTTTAGATTTTAACTATCAAACTGAATTATATTTTAATCTTATCGATATTAACCAAATACATAAAATTATTGCTAAAATTAAATCTAATGCTGTGGGAGAAGACGGAATTTCATTAAGAAACTTGCAGGTTTGCTTACCTTTTTGCATGGAACCTTTAATTCATATTATAAATACTTGTATCCTAAACAACGTGTATCCTACGATTTGAAAACAGGCAATCGTGAAGCCTTTAGCAAAAATATCTAATCTGAAAGAATTAAAAGATCTTAGGCCTATAAGCATAATACCCACTGTGTCAAAAATATTAGGAAAACATATTTTCAATCAAGTTACCAACTTCGTAAATAAGTTCAATGTTATTCCGGATTGTCAGTCGGGTTTTAGGAAACACTTTAGTACCACTACTTGTTTAATAAACATCACTAATAGTATTCGAGAACATGAGGACCAAAAAGAATCCACCTGCCTGGCATTGCTGGATTTCAGCAAAGCATTCGACACAGTAGATCACGACATGCTACTTTCTAAGCTAAATTATTTCGGGTTTTCAGAATCAGCACTGCGTTTCTTTAAAAGTTACCTAAATGACAGATATTCTTGTGTTTCAATCAATAATAATTCTTCAGCCGAAAAATCACGCTTCATCCCCATCAGACAGGGTGTACCGCAAGGCTTAATACTTTCTCCTCTTCTGTTTTCAATATATGTCGCGGACATGAATAGCTGCACGAGTTACTCTACACTACGTCAGTACGCAGATGACTCTCAGCTGTTCCTATCTTTTGCAAAAGATACTCTATCTCTGTCGGAAGAACGTTTAAAGTATGACCTAATGAACATTCACAAATTTGCACACGAACACAACCTAAAACTAAATACATCTAAATCACAAATTATAGTCTTTAACTCGGGTAGAGAAATTAATACCATTCAAGCGGAGATAGACGGCAATTTAATACCTAACGTGAAAGAAGCCAAAAACTTAGGTGTTGTTTTTGATTGCTCATTGTCATTCCTACCCCATATTCAAAATAAAATCAAGGCATCTTATATACGTTTAAAGCAGTTATACAAAATAGCTAGATCCATGCCCCAAAAAACAAAATATTTTCTTTGCGATAGCTTAATATTATCACTTTTTGATTACTGCGATACTGTTTATGGGGACTCTTTAAGTGTAAGCATTCAGCATAGAATTCAAAAAGTTCAAAATTCTTGTATGAGATTTGCTTATGATATTCATTACAGAGAGCATATAACCCCACACTTAAACAACCATAATTTACTGAACATGAAAAATCGAAGAAAACACCATATGTACTCCTTCATCTACAGAATTATAAAAACGGGTCATCCGGCTTATTTGAAAAAACTATTCGCTCCTTTGGTGCACCAACATAACACCCGTAGCCAATTATTTAAAATACCTCCTCACAGAACTACTAACTTCCAAAAGTCATTCTCTTATGTAGGTGTAAGTCTGTGGAATACGTTAGGTAATGAAGTTAAATCATATCCACTTAAAACATTTAAAACATTTACAAAAACACTGTTATTACGAAATCAACAGGCTACAATCTAATACTTTTACATATATCGTTTTCAGTCATTGTTTTTACCTACACCTGTTGATTTTCTTTTTTTTTTTCTTTCTGTTCAATATGTAGTTTGTTGTTTGCCGTTCCGGGCCTTATGTGCCGTTGTTGATTTGGCTTGGGCACCCGACCTCCGCTTTCCGGTTGCCGCTCTCCCCGTCACCGCAGCTTCTGTCCCCTAATATGCGCATTCCTTAGATCTTCCTTTAAATTATTTTTTGTTTAATTTTTATGTTGATTTTGGGCTAGATAAGTTTATAGTTCAAGGGCTGCATCGCACTTGCACATGGTTAATCCATGTGCAAGTTGGTAACGGTTTCTATAATCGAGATGTAGTCCTTATTAGCGAAATAAACAAGATATTTTTTGTTACTTGTTTTATAAAAATTATGCTGTGTTTGTTTTGTTAATAAAACTTTTTTTGAATTTGAATTAACTCATTTAGGGGAATAAATGCTGGGACTAGTCAGGAGGAGTTCTTGAGTGCTGAGCAGTTTAATAGCTTTTTTGTAGGCGCTGCTGAGAGGGTGCTGGCCTCACTACCAGAGGAAGGAGTGAGTCATGTGGAATTCCTGGGGTTGGCTGATAGAGTGCATGCAAACTTTGCTTTTGGAGAGGTGAGTTTTGTGCAGGTGAGGGATACAATAAACTCTCTAAAAGACAAGCCTAGTCGTGACATCTATGGTATGAGTGTCCCATTGATTAAACAACTAAAAAATCAGTTAATATCACCAAATACCAGACTTATAAACCACAGCATCAGGACTGGTGTTTTCCCCTCTTCTCTAAAAATGTCAAAAGTAGTACCAATTTTTAAAAAGGGTGCTAAAAATTACCCAACCAATTACAGACCCATATCTCTGATTCCTGTATTGGCAAAGGTGTACGAGTGTATTTTAAAAGACCAGCTTTACCATTACTTCGAGGCCAATAACATTCTGGTGGGGTGTCAGTTTGGCTTTAGGGTCAAAAGCTCCACCACCAAGGCTATAGCAGATGTTGGAATACTTGGTGGAGGTCTTCGAGAGGGGGCAATATGCAAGTGCAGTATTTTGTAACCTCTCTAAGGCGTTCGACTGTGTGCAACATGACATACTGTTGGACAAGTTTCGGTACTATGGGGTGGAGGAGAACAGCATCCGTTTACTGGCTAGCTACCTAAGGGGCAGAAGACAACGAACCCTCTACAAGACCCAGTTTTCTGACTGGGCTGAGGTCAAGCATGGTGTTCCCCAGGGTTCCATACTGGGGCCACTCCTGTTCTTTATTTACATCAACGACCTCCAATTTGCAGCACCAGATGCAAAATTATGGCTATTTGCCGATGACACCACACTGGCAAGAAGGAGTGTTGATTTACAAAGTGCCCTGGGTTCTGCACAGCAGGATGTAGGAAGACTTGGGGATTGGTTTGTGGCAAATCGGCTCTCACTCAATGAGAACAAGACTGTGAATATGGTGTTTGCACTACGTGAAATCGGTGAGGACAATCCTGACATGGCAGGGCTTCTGGGGGTGTACTTGGACCCTGCATTGACCTTTGAGAAGCATGTTGACAACGTAGCAGGCGTGAATCTCCTTCTATTTGCGGACGATACAACAATATATTTCCCTTACAGACCACGGAAACCTATTCAACAGCAAGTATCTGATATTCAACTTGATATCGAAAGGTGGTTTACAGCAAACAAACTTAGCCTGAATAACTCTAAGACGCAAAATATAAGCTTCTCTCTGCGAAATAACAACCAATTACAAGGAGATAGGGATGGGTCTTCTGTTAAGTTTTTGGGTGTCACTTTTGGACTCAAAGATGACATGGGCTGAGCATGTTGCAGATCTCAGCAAAAAGCTTTCAAAAGTACTGTACTTGATCCGAAGCTTGACTAGGAGTGTTTCTCTTAAAACCCTTCTCGCAGCTTATCATGGCTTCTTTGCATCTAACCTAGCATATGCTATTCTGATATGGGGGCACTCAGCTCATGCCAGCAAAATCTTTGGCATGCAGGGAAAGTGCATTCAAATAATAGCCGGGCTTGCTTATAGGGCATGTTGTAGGGAATATTTTTGCCGTTACAGGATACTAACACTGCCATTTCTTTACATCTATCGGTGTCTATGTCATGTGAAGGATAATTTGAATGAATATCTCACTCATTCTGATGTACACAATTACTTGACCAGAAACAGAAATAATGTTGTTCCAGAATTTCACAGACTTCTGAGAACCAGGGATGGTGCCGGATATCTTGGTTTGAGGTTTTTCAATGTGCTGCCACCAGGGGTTCGAAATCTTGAAGTACAAACTTTCAATGCAATACAATGAAGGAGTAACTACTAAATGGTGCATTTTATTCCTCTGAGGAATACCTTACTAGCAACTTTAATTTTTGACTTAAAATCTTTTTTCGGCATTGTAAGTAATTTTAAATAGATTTATAAACTTTGTAATACAAACTTTTTAATTTTGATTTTAAATTTCAAACAAAAATATTTTAAAATTGTGTTAGTTAAGTTACTTGAACCGTCTGACTTATTTTAGTTTATATGTTAATATTTTATAAGTGTTTTAAATGTTTATGTAATTCTACTTTTTTCTTTTTTTGACGTGTAAAAGCAAATGCCTGTTTGTAATATTACCTATAAATTGAGTATGAGTATAAAATTATAGAAATTTTGGAAATTATTAACGGCTTGCAATTTCAAGCTACACACGATATTGCTTATATGCATATTTATACGGTATTCCGGAATATTAAAATCACCTAAAAATATAATATCCAAATCCATACTTAAACTAGGCAAGGCTATGAGAATCCCAAATAACTCCTCGTATGCTGAGAAAGTAGGCCGAATATACATAACAATCATAATAATCTCAAAAAACCTCCGAGTGATAAGAAATCCCAAAATGTCTATGCCAGAGAAAGTATCTGAGACAAGATTTGTATCAATAATTTTGATCGTATAACATTGTTTGACTGCAAAAAGAACACCTCCACCTCTACTGACGTTGAGAAGAGAAGTTCTACGATCAGAGCGAAAAACTGAATATTTGCTGAATAAAAGCAATTAGATCGAAGTCGTAACAATACGATGCGTTTAATAAATCAAGCGTTTTAGTATTAAGAACGCGAAAGTTCTGATAGTACAGCGTAAACTTATTATTTCGGACAAATTGACAATCCACCGCTTTGCTCTAGCAATGCGTATCGAAGTCGACTAAACGAATTAAATCTAAATCACCGGAGTTCCGATTTGCATAAATATTAGTCGAGGTACTCGAAGTGTACCGATCAGCTTCGTATACGCATATGCGCGGGAATTGCTATTGCCTACTAAGTATTTGAGCCGTGACCCCACATAATTTCCGTAGATATATGGGACAAATTTTATCCCATGCAGCATGATTAACATCGACAGTATTGCTAGGGGTCCTGTTTGATAAGTTGACACAGTTAACGCATTTTAAAACTGCGGAAGAGTTGCATTCCGATAGATCGTGTTCCTGTGAACACTTAGGACACGCCTTTTTAAAAGTACAGTTTTTAGAAGTGTGATTATAGCCTGAACAATTAAAGCATCTTAGGGGTTCAATCGCGTCATAAATAACGCATCAATCTTAACCAACCAGTAAGTATCTATCACTACTATTTGATATTTTATTTGAAAGACGGCCAAAGACTTCTTCGTTTTTGACTTCAAAATTGTCAGCTAGTTTATCTTTAGCCAAATTGCAAAATTTTGAAACAGCCTCATCATTCTTACATTCAACTACAATGCCTCCATCTCTTCTGGATCGTACGTTGTTGACAGCAATGGACGAATCAAAGGGACTTATTTTGGAGAACGCCTCAGATTTGGCACTAGTGCCGGATTTTAACGGCTCTTTGGGCTTGATAAGAACAGCAGACTTATTAGCAATTTGGGCATATGTCGTTGGATTCCTAGAAGTCCCGGCTTGTTCAGGTTCAGTGAGTTTCCTACTTATGTAGTTTTTAAAATTTTCAAGGGATTGTTCTAGGTCTAGGAGCCTAGATTGCATTGTCTGCTCGATGGTTGTTTTAAGATCAGTCTCCTTGTGTTCCACTGTTAAACAGGTCTTGCAAAACCAAGCGTATGGATCTTTGCAGCATCAGGGGGCTAGCTGCTACAACTCAGGTGGTACTGGCCTTTACAAAAACAATCACAAACAAGCCCAGGTTTTCGCTTCGAAACTTCAGATTGGCAAATAGAACAGCTCATATTTTATGAAAAATTGAAGAAGAAATAACACGTTTGACTGCAACAGTCACATGGATTCCAGGTTAATAAAGTATATAAATTGTACTTATCTTAAAATTGCAGCACATAACAACAGCAAACCATCAAAAAATCACAAATAAACGGAGAGCAAACAAAACACAGCTTACTAATCCTGCTGCCTATATAATAGAATTTACAGAGTATGGCAACGTGATCGAGACACAGTGGAATACTGAACTCTATTTATGTAAAAATAACTGAAACAGTGAAGAAGGACTGAATAAAATCAGTAAAAAACGATACTTATATCTATATGACGTCACTGATGTCAATTCAGAATTGTACTATTTTTGGTACAATTCTGTTTTCTCGCAATACAAAATACAAATTAGATCAAAGCAGACAAAAACTTTTCAAAAACCACTGCAAACATTCACTGGAGACCCAAAACAATCATGCTACTGAGTCCTAATATTTTTAGTACGAAAAATCAAAACTTTTCAACACTAACAAAACATAAACAAACACGGACAACAGTTATCTAAATCAATCAATGTTGACTAAGTGTTCAATATTCTGGAATTTTACTGTTGACCTTGCCATAATGCATGTGCTTCCATGCCCAAGGAGGGTTCTTGCAAAATAAGAACCGACACAGAATTCATTTACCATGCACGAAAGGTCATATTATGTTTTGTTTTGCTCAAGGAATGCTTTTAACTCTTCCACTTTATTCCGAATTGATCGCATATTTAGATGAAAAATACTGAATGTAACATCATGTTCAATGGTTTCGTTACAATTTCTCCCTGAGGGCACCTGTGGAGAATGTCTGATGCCAGGGCCCTGTTTGTGGTGGCGATGACTGAAGATTTATAAAATGGTTGATCACTATTCCTACTGGCCACATAGATCCCTGATTGATTTTATCTACTTGGTCAACTGCAACTCAAAGCATAAAAGAGCTTTTTTGATGTTCCTTTTTGGTATGCATTTTCTCACAGATGCATTTTGCTGTAATGCCTTGATTTTTCAGGTAGTTCAAGACATTTGCTGCTTCTACAGATGGATGAAAACCTGAAACAAATAGCTAAGCTAGGTGCCCAGCAGGTTTATCAGCAACCTTAAATTCAGGTTTAACAACACCAGTTCCTCTAGTAGGAGGGGGACGATTTGATGTGGCCCTACTATCTTCTTTCTTCTGAGCGGGAGTCAAGTCCTCATTCTCTTTAGCTGTTTGCTTACGCTTACTGGAAACTAATGTCCAAACATTTGCTTCCTTAAGTGATTGCTCGTCGATTATTTTTTGAACACCATTTTCATGGTTTGGGCTTGATTTGTTCCATTTTCCCCTTTGATGCCGGTTTGTTTTTCTCGTTTTTCAAGATCGCGATCTGAACCACATTGTTTATGTTTTAGTTCCGTTGAGATTGACGTTAAGTCAATTCAAACTGTTCAGCCTCAGCCGATTCTACTCCGTGGTACGGTTCCGTTGACGGAGGCGGAAGTGGGGAATGCGGAGATATCGTTTGTTTACTATTTTTTTTAAGGATTTTTCTTGGTTTGACTTTTTTGTTTTTTGGAATTTTTCCTTCCAGAAAATATATTTTTCCTACAAAGCTGTATTTTTATCTTCTAGTTCAACTAACAATTTCTTTAAATAATATATTTCAGTATCTTTTGCCGATACGTTACTAACGTCTTCCGTGTCGCAGCATAAAACGCGATTTTTGTCGATGAAATTGACCTTTTCGTCCCAACCTCTGGCTGCACAAGATTTATGGAAAATACTACAGCACTTTACACATATTAGAACACTAGAACTCTTGGTTTTGCAGCATAAAAAAGGCACTTTTACGGGAGCGTTACTTTCATCACGACGTATTTTATTCGCCGCCATATTGAATGATGTCTGGGGCCAGGGGTACAGAATTATTATGAAGAAGGGCCACCTTTTTTCCATGAAGAATAGAAACCCAGCAAGTTGTAGTGCCAGAAACTTTTACCAAGGAACTAGTCAAAGCAGGCGACAAGATGAAGATGGGTAGAGCAGCGGGACCCGACGGTATTCCGCCAGTATGTCATAAAAATCAAAACAGTGCTTCTAGACACAGAACCAGAGTTTACATTACAGTTCTTGAACAGCCTACTTAGCAAACAGGAGATGCCTAAGGAATTGAAAAAAAAACCAATTCTCTTTTTATTTTTTATTTTATTTTATTTTTCAATGATGTTTTGTCTTGATTTGGATCATCACATGTTTTGCTGTACGCTGATGATCTACAATTTTTCAATAATGTCAATGCTAGTTCTAATAGTGATTTGCAATCCGACCCGGACAACTTTGCTTCCTGGTACACTTCCAACTTTATGAACATTAACATATCTTAGGTCTCAAAGACGGCAATGTAGAAGCAGCAGTGTTTTGTGATTTCTCAAAAGCTTTCGATTGCATAAGTCACACAACGCTGTTGCGAAAGTTTGAGTTGTATGGGTTTAGGGGTGTGGCTCTTGACTGGATGAGTACTAATATTTGTGGAAAATGTCAGACACTGAAATATGATGACCTCTTCTCGAATTGCCATAACATTACAAGAGATATCCTTCAAGGGTCAGTGTTGGCACCAATACTCTTCCTGCTTTACATTAATGACTTATCATTCTTGGATATTCAGGGCAAATTTACTTTATTCGCCAATGATGCAACTATTCTTTGGCAGGGATCCAGAGCAGTCCCGCGGGACACGGTGTTGTATGAGATTGGGATGGTGGAATTGTGGTGTTGATCAAATTCTCTTTGCTTAAATTTTAAATAAACAAATCTTAGCTTTCAGCTGTAATGTCAATTCACTAACACTTAATAACAGTCATTTAATACAATCTAAGACTTTTGCTAAATTTTTGGGAGTTACTTTAGATGACAAACTGAAATTTAATGAACATATCATCAACCTCAATTTTAAACTGGCATCTGCATGCTTTGCATTCAGAATTGCATCTGAAGAATTGAACGGGCAGTCAGCGAGGATGGTATATTTTTCTCTTGTTGACTCCCAATTGAGATATGGTATAGCCAATATTTATTTAACTGAGTGTTTGTGTTGCAGAAGAGGGCAGTTCGATATTTAAATAGCGCGGGATTAAGGGATCATTGTAAACCCATGTTTATTGCCTCACAAATCCTGACTCTGCCATGTTTATTTATTCTTGAAACTGTGTTTATTATACATAAAAGACGCGATCAAAATCGTAATAACACAATGCCATATAACACCCGCCAAGCTAACAACCTCTGGCTGCCTATTTCCATGACGGCCATGATTAGGCATTCTCTTATTTGTAATAGTCTAAAGATCTACAACCACTTGCCGCTATGCCTGAGAAATGTTACTGACTTAAAATTATTCCGAAAATCAATTTCTAGACGTTTAGAACAAAAAGCTTATTCCAATTTAAAGGAATCCTTTTCTGACGAGTTGTAATGTTAAGGGTGGAACCCATTTTTAGTTACTGTGTGTGCGCATGTTGTCTGCTATTCTATTATTGTCACATTACCTATTTGTTTGTTTTTTTACATGTTTTTAACCATGACTTTGTTTTGTTTTAGTTTTAGCTAGATTTAGAATGACTTTATACAACTTAGATGATGATTTGTTTTTGTTTGCTTTTATCTGCTTGGATGTTTGAATTTTATAATTTTTTAACCTTCTTCTTTTACAGCTTTGTCAACAGGATTACTCTTATGACAATAAAGCATATTTTGAGTTTGAGTTTATCCAAATGCAAATCAATTGCGATCGTAACCTTAAAAATTGCCACATGTATTCAATGTAAAAAATCACTTTTTGAAGAGAATGATGGAATTTCTTCTGTTAATTGTGACATCTGTAGACAGGATTCTTGTCTTAATTGTTTGAATCTAGGTAGTTCTGAGCTGCGCGTTGTACCCCTTAAAAAACGTGTGCTAATGATATGTTGTCTAAACTGCAAAATAGCTGTTCGCAGTTGTCTTTTAAATGCAGAAAAATTGAGACATTTTGAAGAGGAGAATACCTTATTAAAATCGAATATTCAAGACAAGGACCAGCTAATATTGGATAAAACCAAGATAATTTCTCTCATGCATGGAACAACTGCAAACTCAGCTGATTCAAAGAAGAAAGGTATATCGAGTGAGGCTGGTAATGGGAGAAATTCTGTAAGCAGTGAGAAGGTTTCTGATGCCATAGTGCAAGCCCAGACAGTATCCACTCTGGGAAAATACATCAACATGAATACTGATGCCCCTAGAAAGAGTGTTTCTCACTTGCAAGATAAGAAGGCACAGGTGGTGAGAGGTACAAATGATGCTGCTGGTGAACTGCAAGCAGCGGAAGCAAGAAATTTAAGCAATTTAAAAGCAGGTACAACTGAAACTCTTATTGCTGAAAAATAATTCAATTGACATAATCTCCTGTGAAAAACTGCAAAATAAACAAAACCATGTTTCTTCTTTTAAAATTGGTGTTCGTACACAAGATGTGGAAGCTATTTGCAATAGCCAGCTTTGGCCAACTGATATTTACATTCGGCCATTTATATTTCGCCGAAACAATAACAACAATAACCAACAAAGGCAGTTTTTAACTCACGACAGAAATCGAAATTTTCACAGAGAAAATTTTCACACGAGATATCGTCACAGGATGGTCTAGTGTTTTATTATCAGAATGTCTGGGGTATAAGGTCTAAACTTAAGGAATTAACAACTTCATTGGCCATTGATTCATATCATGTAATTATGCTTACTGAGACTTGGTTGTGTGAAGATATAGCTACAGAAGAACTTGGATTTGATCAATATTCATTGTTTAGATGTGACAGATCTGAAAGAACAAGCATTTGTAAACGTGGAGGTGGTGTGTTAATTGCAGTTGATAAAGAGATTCCAGCAAGGCAAATAAATACTAATGTTTTAACTCTCGAACATGTGTTTGTCCTAATTTTGTTAAACAGCCTAAAAATATTGATAGGAACAGTGTACCTTCCCCCTCAATCTCCTGTAGAAGCCTACGAAGCTTTCTGTGCGTCACTCGAAGAAGCGGTGCAAATTAATAATTGTGATAAGTGGCGACTTTAATCTACCTAATATTGAATGGACAAATAATGATCTAGGTGTAAAAGTAGACAATTTAGTTTCACCTCAAGCATCAACCATTATAGACTATTTTGCTTTTCTTAATCTCTATGAAATAAATGATTCGTAATTCATATGGATCAATGTTGGATCTTGTTTTCTCTACTACGCCTAATATTAACGTAGACGTCTGTAATGACACCTTATTACCCTGTAATAAATACCATCCAGCAATATATTTTAATTTACCAGTAGATAAGAATGAAATGCCAAATATGTTATTTGAATATGAATATTTTAACTTTAAATTAGCAAATTATATTGAGATAAATCATTTTCTATCAAATGTAGATTGGGACCAGGTTCTTAATGCTTAGGATATTAATCAGGCCTTAAATGCTTTTTATAATGTTGTTTTCACGTGTATTGAAATTTATGTTCCGAAATTAAAAGCAAAAAATAAAAAGTTTCCAAACTGGTACAGTAAGGAGCTGAAAAATGCAATTATCAACAAGAAAATTATGCACAGAGAGTGGAAACAAACACACTCCTACAGCGATTATATAAAGTTTAGTAATCTTCGTCAACAGAGTAAAACACTGTATAAGGTGTGTTATCAAAATCATATAAATAAAATTCAAGATAATATCAAGCAAGATAGTAAAGAATTTTGGAAGTATATACATTTGAAACAAAAAAATATGGAATTGCCATGCTCCATGACATAAAAATTGTACCTCCAATGATCCTCAGGAAATAGCACGATTATTTTCAGAGCATTTTGGATCTGTCTTTGTCAGCAATAACTGTGATATTCCTATAATACAAGATGATAATAAATTAGATTTAAACAGATGTGATATAGATATAATGGATATTTTTAATTGTATAACAAACTTAAAGTCTAAATTAGGACCAGGATTGGATACTTTGCCTGTAATATTTTTTTAAAATTGTTTGTGTGTTTTATCTGATGTGTTGTTGAGAATATTCAAGCTCTCTTTGAACACGGGCACATATCCTGATCTTTGGAAGATAACTTATATAACGCCTATCTTTAAAAATGGTGACAAGTCTATTATTGAAAATTATCGTCCTATCTCTAAAATGTGTATAATGGCAAAAGTGTTTGAATGTATTGTATCAAAGCAAATATCACGTCTGCTTGGTAATGCTGTTTCAACGGCACAGCATGGTTTTATTGAAGGTCGTTCCACAACCTCAAACCTGTTAGTTTGAGGAATTCTTGTTGGGTGCTTTGGAGGAACGACATCAAGTTGATGTGGTGTATACTGATTTCTCCAAGGCATTCGACAGAGTTAATCATGATATTCTCATTGGAAAGCTGGAGTGAATTGGGGTGTATGGTGAATTGCTGATGTGGATGAAGGATTACTTGTGCAATCGACGACAAATTGTGAAGATCAAGAAATTTTATTCGGATGAAGTTTTTGCTACCTCGGGTGGCCCACAGGGATCACATTTGTCTCCTTTATTTTTCAATGTTTTCATTAATGATATTGTGACTGAATTCAGGTCTAGTAGGTATGTACTTTATGCTGATGACTTGAAAATGTTTAATGTTGTTGATAGCGTTGATGACTGTTTGAGGCTGCAGAATGACTTAGACTCACTCTCAGCCTGATGTGATAGAAATGGCATGGAGTTGAATGTTAACAAATGTAAAATTCTTACAATTTCAAGAAAGAAGAATACAATTACTTTTAATTACTTAATAAACAATGAACAGTTGGAAAGAGTTAACCAAATAAAAGACTTAGGAATATATACAGATAATGAACTAAGGTTTGATTATCATATCAATCATATTAGAAATAAGGCCATGAAGATGTTGGGATTTATTACTCGTACCTTGAAGGATTTTGATGACATAAATTGCTTTCAAACTTTATACTATTCATTTGTACGATCTATTCTTGAGTATGCAAGTCCGGTGTGGTCCCCGCATTATCAAGTTTATATTGAGTCTTTGGACAAAGTTCAAAAACGGTTTTTCCGATTTATAGCTTTTAAATTAGGCATATCCAATGAACAAATTAATTATCCAGATATTGAAAAATTACTTAGTATGGACACTCTTAAGAAACGGCGAGCTCTGTTAGATGTGTCCACCTTATTTAAAATTGTTAATAATATTATTAAATCACCTGAGCTACTTTCATTGATACCTTTGCATGTACCCCAGCGTGTAATGAGGGATAATGATCTATTCTTTATACCATTTCATAGAACTAATTATGGAATGAATAGTTCTATATCTAGGTTTTGCAGATTAGCTAATGAAAAGTGTGCCGAACTCGATTTTTTTAACAATTCACTGAAGTCCTTCAAAGGTTATATTAAGAAACTGGATTGGTAACTGTTTATGTAATTTTATTGTTGATTTTTTGTTTTACATTGTGATGCTCTATAACCTTTTGTATGGAAAACCGTTAATAAACATTTTTTTTTTTTTTTTTTTTTATTAAATTCTTTAAATGCATGAATCCGTCGATTTATAGCTACAAAATAAATAATGAAACAATCGAGAGTGTTGGGCTTATTAACAATCTGAGTATGATATTTCACAGCAAACTATCTGCAACTTCCACATAGACAGCATTATCCTGAAAACCTACAGACTTCTAGGATTTATTAAACGAAACACCAAGTACGTTAATGACACAAAGGCAATTATGTGCCTGTACAATAGTCTCATACGTAGCATCCTTGAATATTGTTCTGTAATTTGGTCCCCTTATTATTCTGTCCATATTCAGCAACTCGAAAGGGTGCAGAACAGATTCATAAAATACTTGTTGTACAAACATCACTTTCCATCCTCTGATGGAACCCACGAAACCAGACTGATGCTATGTGGAATCAAAACTCTGGAATCCAGGCGACGTGATGCGCTGTTGCTGTTTATGTACAAACTCTTAAACAACTTAATCAGCTGTGACAGATTACTGGAGTTGGTACTTCTGCAGGTTCCCTTGAGGTGCACCAGACAGCCACAACTATTACAAGTTTGTAGGCACCGAACCAACTATGGGCTTACTGCTTTTGTTTATAGACTTTTGGATAATTATAACAGATTTTACTCCAACTGTGGTATTTTCAATTGTACGACTCTAGAGATAAAAAGGCTGATTAAATTTAAGTAAACTTTCCATGTTCCACATTGTGTGTATGCTTCCATTCTTTTTTTTTAATCTTATATCAATTTCTTTTCATTTTGTTTCGTCTCAAATTTTAAATTTTTGTGTTAGCGCCTTCGTATTTTATTTTATTTTAAGATATAGACATGTATTTGATAACATATTATACCATTTGAAACATTATTGTTCCGTAGTGTAGCTGCAAGACATGTGTTAGGTCTAGCAAATCATATAAGGTCAACTTATGCTGATATTATGAATTCTAATGAATTAGTAAGTTAAATTTAAGCAAATTTTATATACCTAGTTAGTTCTACAGTGTAGACACTTAACTATTTTTGATTTAGGTAAAATTAGACACATTATTTGCACGGGCTATATTTTCAAGTGAAGTGCCCATGAGTTTCAAATCAAATTAATTCAAAATATATTTATGTTAGCATACAAAAAAGCATTTACACAAGTCAGGTAAGTCAATGTTAACAAAATATTACAACACTAGATTTAAGAATACAAAGTACATTTACATAGAGACAAACATTAAAAGTAAGAATAAAATAAAATATACTAAGTGCAAAAACTCTAGCTGAATGTGACGATCCTCCCCAGGCAATTATACTGTAGGTCATAATGCTCTGAAATATTTCATAATAGGCTATTTTAATGGTCTCCTGGGAGACACATCCCGCTAGGTTACGCAGGACAAACACACTTCCCCTCAATCGATTGCACATATTCTCCACCTGTACCTCCCATGTCAGTTTTGTATCAAGATGTACCCCTAAGAATTTTAATGTTTGTAATTGACAATTTTTGATGTCCCTAAGAGAGAAAATCATTGCTTGTGTTTTGTCTACATTCAAAAAGTCAATTTGACAAGAACCAATCTTCCACCGCGGTGCGTGCCACTGAAAAATGATCCACCGACCCCTGCTCTGAGTCCCCAGTTACAGAGACAGTGGTGTCAGCCACAAAAAGCACATATCTAGCATTGGAGTAACAGCTAGGTAAATCGTTAATATATATCAGAAATAGGATTGGTCCTAAAATAGATCCCTGTGGCACTCCAATGTCTCAGTGATTCTGCAGATGACACCCCTAAGATCTACACAATCGGATTGTGATCGCTAAGATAAGACTGAGTGGTTTTTATACTATTTTTTCTAAAATTGTA
The DNA here is from genome assembly GCA_030620095.1 of Kuschelorhynchus macadamiae. NCBI lineage: Eukaryota > Metazoa > Arthropoda > Insecta > Coleoptera > Curculionidae > Kuschelorhynchus > Kuschelorhynchus macadamiae. Next base: position 50,546 of record JAUTXW010003083.1, read on the forward strand.
GTATTTAAGTTTACTTATCAGAATGTTATGAGTAACACAATCCAAAGCTTTACTCAGATCCCAGAACGTGCCATAAAGTACTCCATGTTCTCAAAAGAGTCCATGATGCCCTCAAGTAGGTCGAGAATTCCCAAAATGGTGTTCTTGTCCTGTCTAAACCCAAACTGAGCATTGGTAACGAGTTTTTCTGATTCAAAAAACCTCACAATCTGTAAAGCCATAGCCTTTTCAAACAGTTTATATATCACTGGCAGCAAAGAAATTGGCCTATAATTTGAAACCAGACTGTTATCCCCCTTTTTAAAAATTGATGTAACCAAGGCACGTTTTCGAAGATTAGGGAAGATACCTTCTCTTGTACACATATTAAAAAGGTTGGTTAGGGGAACAGTAATTAGATTTTTTATTGTTTGAATTGGTCTAACAGATATTCCAAAAATATCTGGAATGTTTTTGTTTTTTAAATGTCCAAAAATAGCTCTCATTTCTATAAACGTAAGTTCCTTGAAGTTAAACTCTCTGGAATGGATATCCAGATTGTGTAAGTACTGCACAGGGTTGGTGTTAGCTTGTTTGCAAAGAAGTCATTAAAACTATCAGGAGATAATGGACATGAATCACCCTCCCTTTTCTTATTAGAACCCTTTTTTGAGTTTATTATATCCCACATACACTTTGCAGGGTTTGTTGATGAAGTAATAGCCCTATCATAGCAATAGGCAGTTTTGTAATGCTTAAATTCTGCTTTATCACTCTCTCTATTGTATTGTTTACACACCTCAAACCCAGAACAGATGCATCGAGCAATATAGGATAAGCCCTTAAAAGCTGAAAATTTAATGTACAGTGACCCCCAAAATGTTTGCGACATGAAATTTTTTTTAATATGTAAAATGATAATTCTTTAATTAATAAAATGTGCAAGTTCGAAAATAGCATTCAATTTGAATAAACCAATAAAAAGTGACAAGAATTATGTTAGATTGGAAAAAATCGTATAACTCAATGAGTAAAATTATTTTAAAAAATATTTAATTTAATTTTAATAATTTTAATCCGACTTTTTTTATAGCATAGTAAACATTCAAAAAAAGTAAATTGGATTATTCATCAGAATCTCAAATAACATCCTATGTCAGGACATTTTTACCGGCCACTCTCATGGGCATAGAAAGGGGGGATGATATATTATATTTGTTGGGACTACAACTACAACAAATCCATATCTCTATATAATTTCAAACCAAACACAAATTGTGGTTAGTTTCACCATGTCGTTCCCCTCTTAAAAAAGGTGTAACTGCTACTTAACAACTCTCTACTAAACAATATCAAGTGTAGATTCTAATGCAGATCAGACAATAAGGACCAACAGCAAGGAGATGGAGATGGTACTGACAATGACTCGCTGTCGGATATGGATGTAAATAAGTACCAAAAAAACTCAGATTCAGATGCACATGATAATGAATTTACTGACAAATAAACGTCTCACATGATAATAAGTTATTGTTAGTTAGATTAATCATATTTATTTTATTTATTTATTTTTTATTTATTTATTTAACGGCCTTGCCATTTACATAGGTATTTTATCTTAAATGTCTAACATTTTATATCATCATTAGAATTATTAAATTACCAATATTGTCGGTTGCAATTGCAAATGGAGCTGCTTGGAACTTGGAGAGAAAGAAGCTTTTGAAAAGTTCGCAGACCTATTCGGAAACGAAACCCTATTTTTTGTTAAAGAATTTACCAGTTTCAGTTATGTTACATGTTTTACTTGTTTGAGTTGTTTGTTGTATCATTATTAAAAATTTTTTTAAATACACTAAAACAGATTACAGAAATACTATATTTTAACATTAACATTATATTTTTTCTTAGAGTTATTGACTTCATTATTTATTTATTTCACGTTATTTGCGAATTCGCACCATTTGGGATGTTTAGCATTCTGTAGTGTACGTTTCTGAAGGGCCACTTGTCCGATGCGTGCATATAATGCAATAATAAACTAATATATTTTATTTCAATACTTGAAATTTCACTGCTTTGTTGAAAATTTCTCAAATTTCATGAATTTTTCTTAAAATAAAATTTCACACTGTTACTGAAATTTATCCATCCCTAGGCATAGATAATTAATTTTTTTCGATTATATTTTTTGTATCCGAATGTTTGTCCATTATACCAAGTAACCCAAAATAGATGTGGCAGCCCCCTGAAAAAGAAAAAAATAAAAAGCAGGTTTCACTATTTGATAAGGTTTTTTTGACACTTTTGTAGGTTTTTCAGTATACATATAAGAAACACCCAACTGAGAACTGGTCCACACGTTTATGTGTAACTAGTAACAAAAAATGAGATTCGGTTAGAGCAAGGGATAAGGTTTGCAGTGTAGTCAAATCCAAATCTGAGGATAATACTCTGAATGCTTAACAACCCGAGGCAAGCTTCCATGATACTCACAATATATGCTGGTCAAACTTGAGCCAATCACCAATAAGCAGATCCAAAAATTTACATAAGAATTATTCTGCAAGGCCTGGTGATCAATGAAAACATCCGTCAAGCTACAATTAGGTTAAAATATTGGTGTTGGACACAGGAGCAAAATTTTTACTGTGTAAAATTTTTTAAATTAACTATGCTTTATCAAAAATAGCAATTATTATAAAAGTTTAAATCACATATAGGGACATATATAATATTCACACTAGTGATATTACATACAACATATATCTACATACTATACAAATCAGTATAACAAAATAAGCACCTAGATAAAACAACTGTATATGCATTTCCAATGTATTTTGTTAAAGATCAAAGGATACCTATAAATATATGTTAAAAACTACAAAATTATATTATTTGTTTCTTAATATGAATTTTGTAATTATTCAATAAATCAATGATAAAATTAATTCAAACTTATATTATTAGACCATAACAATTTAAAAAATATGAAATTAGTCAGAGACTGCACTAATCACTACCAAATATTAAATTTAATATTCAACCATAAAATTTATTTTTGCACAAAATCAAATACCTACCTATCGATTTATTACTTACCCTGCTGATCTTATACAAACTATTTATATCCAATGACTGAAATTTTGGCTTGGTCTTCTCCCCTTTGGAGGCATTCCCTGACAATGTAGACATGCTGTCTGCACGCAACCATTTAGATTAGCCACAACCCAAGAACGAACCCTATTTCTGAAACAAATATTTAATTAAATTTCAGTTTTAATGTAAATATTATTTAACAATTATGAAATATCCTCTAAATAAGTTATAATTACGGTATTAAAATATGCTTGCAGATAGTTTTATTTTGAAGCAAAAAAATAGACAGAAAGCCTTTGCTTGTTATATAAATAAACTATACTCAAAATTATTAGAGTAAATATACAATTAAGCAGGTACTTCTTGAGTGTAATTGTGGCATATCTTGCTACTACAAAGGTCTTGTAACTGTAAATTATTATTTGGGTCAGAAAATGAAAACACTTTGGAGTATTCTTAATTATGTTAATGTATTTATTAAATAAACAAGTATTGGAGACGGTAGGCAATTAAACTCTCTCCTGGTGAATACTAAAAATTGCTGAACAAAAAAACTAAGGAAGTAAACTTTTCTATTAACAAAATAAATAAAATAAACAATGAAATTTAACGACGTAAACACTAAACTCTATTTTTCTTATTAGGGATATTTCATACAAATTAAAACTAACTATTTTTCACACTAAACAAACTGTAAACACTTAACAAACACTTTGAAAACTGCGAGTTGGCAAGTAAAGGTAAAAAATCGTCGGACATAACGGTTTAGGTTTCTGTTCGTTTAGAATCGGATATCAAAGGAAAACATCCTATTACGAAACTGTTTCTAACAAAAGGATAAAAAAATATGAACGTACCTTGGTCCGTCCAAATGGGTTAACAATTAACAACAAGAAAAATAGACGTTCACTCGCGTAAAAGGACGGATGTACGTAGATTTTTATTTATTTCTAATAGTTTGCGATATTTTTAATAAAACTGTCAAAATGGCGTTCGCCGACTAGAAAATACAATCAATACAACGTCATTGCTTTACTCTGACATCTAGCGAAATATTGTTAAACGTCAATTAAAAAAAATTAAGGAGTTCTGTTTTACCTCTTCTTTTTACGGAGATGTCTACGGCGTTTTCTACTAGTACGTTTATATCCTTTCTACCAGCTGAAAATCATCACAGATTGATTCATATAAAACATAAACTACATTAAAAATGTGTATCCAAAATGCCAACATATAGCTTAGAATACATCTGAGAGACTCTGTTATGCATTTACGATGTCGAACCTTAATTTACATGCGTTCGAAATCTCTCGGAGGATTTCAACTATACACTGAATACTGTTGGATCATCTATACGAGTATAATCGTTTTTTGATGATATCGTTATCAATAGATTTATTTAAGAATGAAAAGAGGAGAAAGGCATATGTTAACGGCAAAGGTCCATGCTCCTAGGGTTGCCATCGTTTAGAAATTCTAACCAGGGACGGAATTGACAAATGATCGTCATGGCTACAAAAATAGTCTCTCAATTTGACAAGAGGCCCAGCACAATGGTTATGACAACATTCAAAACAAATAACTTTATTTAAATGAAGCAACTCTACACCGGCTCCTTCTTCATGCCCGATCCCTAATTTAATAAATTCTGAAAGCAGTAAATCATACAACCAGCAAGGTCTGAAAACGTTTAATTTCGCATGTTATGAGAAATCGTTTCCCACGGTGCCGAACGCCGAATACAGGAACATAATACAGTATACAGTACAGTTGACCGACGAAAACGTAAATTGAAATGAAACGGGCTTTACTTATCAGGGGAAACATTGATGTTTATGTCATAAGTTCAAAAGTATTGCCAATTCTCTACGCTAAAAAAAAAAAAAAGAGCGTTTTAAATTCTAATTGGCAGAGAGATGTTTGTTTAGAAAATTTATTAGCATTTTAAGTTTAAATTTTTGGTTTTTTTTTCTACTGTAAATTGCTAGAAAGGTATTCAGGATTTTCAACAAAGAAAAGCTGTTTTTTTACACGGCAGTACAGTAAAGCCGTGGCTGGTGCCTTTGGTTGAAAAGCCGTGAAAACACACCAATTGCCGTGTCTTTGGCAACACTAAGTTTCTTCTAAATCTGGTGACTGGCCGGTACAACACCTTGAATTAGCAATGTATAAACAAGTTTTGTTGAATGTGAGTTCTTGGCTCAGTGGTAGGATTCTCTGCTTTGGATCCAACGCATGTGTCTAAATCTCCCTTTAGGCGTATGACTTTTTTTAAACAAACCTTATAATTAAATAAAAATGCTGATTAGGTTAGGTTAGGATTGGTTAGGACTGTTATAAAGAAAGCTAGTAAAATTCCAAGTCTATATTTAAAAGGGTTTTTTTAACAAAATCGATAGTATTCCGTTAGCGTGAAGTTAGCTCAGGGTCGCCGATAAAACAATGATTAAAGACATAAAACACCATTAAAGTTATAAAATCACACCTCAAAGCATTCAAAATCAGATCTGAAATACGCGTGCACTCCAAAGTGTTGTGATTGGAGAGATCCGCTTCAAGGTTAAAAACCGATTTAATGTTAAAATAAACGGTGTAAACAAACAGCAGATTTTTTATTCTTAAACATCTGCAAGAGTCCCGCCGCTTGCCGAGTCTTGGTTGAAATGTATCACATGAGGCATATAAATAGGTTTTGTTTAATTTCCAGTGAGACTAGTTTGGTTTAATGGTACGACGTCTGATGGATTGAGTTCATTTCCTAACGGTGGGTGTTTTTTTATTGCATTTAGGTTATTTTTGGTTTGGATGATGTAAAAAAGAGTATCTATATAAAAAGCTGTATCTATATCAAAACAAAGATTGTCAACCGAAAGGCTCAGGAAACGGCGAGAATCGTGGTGGATGTTTTAGAAAAAAAATTTGCTAACTAGCATGTCGCCAGCCAGCCAAAGACATCCAACATGAACAGTAGCATACGCATATAAAAAAAAATATAAATTATTATTATCGTAGAGCAAGCCGAAAAAAATAGAAGGCCATTCATTTAGAGCTGAAACTTGAGTGATAAGTTTCTTATATAAATGTCAAAGAAACACACATATTACTTGCCCTTGCATATATCTGTATAATAGCTGGAATTAAAAAAAAATCGTATAGCAATATATCAAGTTCAGCCATTTTTCCAGCTAAAATCACTTGCCCACACCCATGCCCGGAACAGTTGGAATTTAGAAAAAATCCTACAGAACGCTGACTAAATATCAAGTTGGCCCATTTTTTCCAGCAAAAACTGAATAATAAGTTACTGATAAAAAATATCAAATAAACGCACATATCACTTGCCATTTTCTACAGCGGGTATAGCTTGACAGCAATCTGACTGATTATCATTAAGATGGGCCATCTTTTCCAGCTGAAGCTTGGATGGTAAGTTCCTTATATACATTTCAAATAAACGAACATATCACTAGCCCAGTTCCGAAAAGGCTGGAATTTAGAAAAAATCGTACATTAATTTGAAAGAATATCATCAAATTGAGTCATTTTTTCTAGCTGAAACTTTAGCGGTAAGTTATACATATAAACATCAAATAAACGCAATTACTTGCCCTTCCCCAGCTGAAACTTAGGTGATAAGTTACTCATATAAATGTCAAATAAACGCACATCTCACTTCACACTAGGTCTAGAATGGCTGGAATTTAAAAAAAATCGTACAGCAAGTTGATTGAATATCACCAAGTTCTACCATTCTTTACAGCTGAAACTTGGGTTATTAACTATTCATATAAATGCCAAATAAACGTACAAATCACTGGGCAATGTCAAGGTCCGGAATAGCTGGACTATAGATAACTATAAGTTACTCATATAAATTTCAAAAAAGATACTTATCACTTGGTCTTGCCCAGGTCCGAAATAGCTAAAAACTGACTAAATATCAAATTTAGACTTTTTTTTCAGCTAAAACTTGGGTAATAAGTTTGGCAAAGTAAACTTAATATCACCGTATCCTACATCAGATCAGATACATTAGGTACCAAGAGTAATGTAAATAACCCCTGAGATCGATTTTTCAGTCTTAAAAACGTTATTACAAATTCTAAAGAGTCTTTTTTATATTCGAGTATTTTGTAGTAAATTCTCTGCTCTGCTTTTTCATTGCAAACAGAACCAGCATATAGTCTCCTTCATTTTGTATTTTCGACAGAGGAACATTGAGAATGTCGTCTGTTAAATCTGAAACTTTTCCTCTCCCATCGAGTCCATGTCATCTTCTGATTCTGTAAAAGGGACTTCTAATTCATTCTCTGAGCTAAATTCAAATACTTGCCTAGAAATATTTTTAATAATGTCTTTTTTCGTCTTTCTTTACCTAGGGCTTGTTTTTCTACCCCGCATTTTTCGGATGTGTTCGTAGCCTTCAAAATCAAAATTAAAATTTTTATTAGTGCTGACAATAGAAAAAAAATTACACACATCACAAATATCACAAACTAGGCACACGAGTAAAAATAATTGTAGATGACATTGACATTATTTAGTAAATACATACGACATAAAACCTATCTAGTATATAATATATAATACAGAACTTAAGACAAACTTAAAACATATAATACAATACTGGTAAATCTGGGGAAGAAAGAACTGCAAACTGTTTTAAAACAAGCTAGTATCTGTCAAATACTCATTAATATTGTAATAAGCTTTTTTAGTAGGATTTTCTTGACTTTATCCTTAAATTTATCCAATGGCAAACTTCGGACATCTCCAGGCACTCCATTGAAAAGCCTTGGGCCAAAGTAATTTGACACAAACCGGGACTTGTTCAGTATTTGAAAAGGAACTGAGATATTATTGGCTGATTTTGTATCATGATTGTGTATGTCACTGTGTTGACAATAATTAGTTTGGTTTTGGTACATGTAGATAAGTGAATCATATATGTATCGTGATAGTAAAGTCATTATACTAAGTTTCACAAACTCCCCCCTAACGTTATCCCGATAGTGCACGCCCGCCAGGAGTCTCCCAACACGCTCCGAGTGACAAGAATGCTAGGACATAGCAGCATACTGATTGAAACAACCTATGAAAAGCCTGCATACACACACACCAAGAGGAACTATACTGACGAGATTTCTTATGAGAAAGATCGTTTTGGTTAACCTGCTTGCCATCAACATGAGTTTTGAAGGTCATAGACTGGTCAAGATAGACACCAAGAAATTTAAGTGCTACAGGGTTTTCTGTATCGAATGATCTTAGAGTAAATGTAATTTTGGATGTTTTTTTTTGTTAAAAGTATTCTGATGAGTTTTTTGATGTTTTCTATAAACCAGTTATTTAATTGATCGAGGTTTTTAGTAGTTTTTAAAATCAACGACTCTATGTTATTGTCTCTGTGAAATAATGTTATGTCGTCTGCAAAACTACTTCACCATCAGTAACTGCCAAATTGATGTCGTTTATGTAAATTAAGAACAATAACGGTGCCACTATAGAGCTCTGGGGGACGCCATGAAATATTTTGGATTTAGTTGATAGCTTTCGAAAAAGAATCACTTGATTTCGATTAGTAAGGTATTCTCTCAGCAAGCCCAACCCCCTGCAGTCCACCCCATAACAGGATAGCTTCTCCAGGAGTATGTCGTGTGATACACAGTCAAAGGCCCTTAAGAGGTCACAGGACACCGCGTCCCTATAGTGTCTCTTCTCAAAAGCCTTCAACACCTCTTCCAGAAGTCGCAAAACAACCAGGATGGTCGAGCCACCCGATCTGAACCCGAACTGACTATTGGTGAATAGATTCATGTTTTTAAAATAGGAATATAACTGATTCTTTATTATCAATTCAAATATTTTTGACAATACAGGGATTAAGGATATCGGGCGATAATTATTTGAATCATTTGGGTCACCCTTTTTGTGAATAAGAATTACCTTAGATAATTTATAACAAGTTGGGTAACTGTCCTCCTTTATGCTATTGTTAATTAATTTAGTCATTGGTTGAATTAAGGTATTTTTTAAATATTTTATTAGATCTGCATTCATGTCATATACATCTTTACTAGATTTATTTTTTAGTTTATCAAAAGCATCACAGACCTTTATGGAGCTTACTTCTTGAAAGAAAAAAATTAAATGTTTACAACCTTTTATTGTTAGAAGATTTTGTATATTAGATCTATGGTTAGGAGATGAATGTATTTTTGGGATGTTTAAAATAATTTCGTTAACTATATTACAAAAGAAATGGTTAAGTTCCTGATCTCCCGAGAGTCCTGATAAGAGTACGACCAAGTTTTTTTGTTTACGTGCTTATTTTCTGGGCCCAGTCTTTATAGGATTTCTGAATTTCAAGGAAGAGATGAACGGTTTAATAAAAGATAAGAAGAAGAAGTCACATAAGAATCATTTTTCGACGAACTAGGATTTTCCAAACTTGATGCAGAAGGGTCACAGGGTGCACTTAAGTTAATATTTATTAGATCTGCTATAGGTGATATATTTTGCATGTCAGCAAAAGGTAAGGTTTCTGGTATTCCATTGTTTATTCTAGTAGTTATATTATTCGTAAAGTTATTTGTCACAGCACGATCAGGACGACCAGTTACTGTTGAAAGCAGGAAATCTTCATCACTGAAAACGTTTCTATCTAATGGGTAGATACCAGTTTTCTTAAAGGCTTTCATTATGTTGATACGAGTCAGGGCTCTAGGGGAAAGCATAATTGACCATTTCACCAATTGCGTAAATTGTCAACGGGATTCCTGGTTTTCTCAGTATCCACGAATCAATAGCATTAATATAAACATATTTAAACGGGCCAAAAACCCCCACATCTAGCAGCTGCAATCGGTGTGAAATGTGTATATGTAAAGTAACAATAGTGACACCTGGGATTTTTGCTTTATTTAAAGCCTCGATACTTAAGTGGGATTCATGGTTATCATACATTAAAATACTAGGAGTCTCTTTGGTGCTGTTTTTAGTGTTTTACAAAATGTTTCATAACATTAATGAACAGTTCCGTATTCATTCAACCTGTTAGCGTAGCCAGACCTATTGTCCCCGGTGAGGTTCTTGGAACTGCCTTTATTCTAGGAAATACTAGAACAGGGGGCCGCTGGCACTAACTATACAGCGTGATGTTACCAAGATACCTTTCTCCCCTCTAATAACTTTTTCTACTTGGTGAGTTCTTGACGCAATGACCTTACTTGGACTTTGAACAGTGGTAGTAGCCGTCTCATCTAAGTTGAATATCCTAGTCCATCTGCGAATGCTTGCCGATTATCAAAAAACTTCTGAACATTTAATTTATTGAATCCAGTGGCTCTGGCTAAGCTAAAGTTCTCCGGCTTTTTGAGTTATTTCTGGATGACTTTGTCTAAAACCTCGTAACCAGTGTACCCCAGCTATCGATTTTTCCTTCCAAGTAGTTAGCAATTTAATGTTATTTATATTAACCAACTGATATGCAACTATTCTGGTTTCTTTTGCGGCAAGTCCGTAAAATAATAGAGAACAATGCCTAAAATATTCCTTAAGGTACATTTCTTGCTCTCGACTGAATACTCTGTTTACATCGTAGTGCGATGTTAATCTTATTAGTGTTGGAGAATTTTGTGAGTTTGTTTTAACCCAATAACGCCGTAAGGTTGCATGTGTTATTTTACAAATTTCAGCGACTTGCGGAATTTTGTTCCGTCTTGAATAGGCTCAATTGCTCCTTGCATATCGCAGCTGAATGCATACCAATCTTTCTGTATTTCTCCTTTCTGCCTATTCTAGAACAAAAATCCGACCTTTATTTGCTAAAACTGGTACACAGTGAACTGATTCACTCTGAAAGATTGTGTTTTGAATTAGTGTGTACTAGGTTGAATTTTTTTTTAGAAATAATTGTCAGCCAAAACCTAAATGAGCCATTATATTCGATACGTAAGAAATAATACAAACATGCCATAACATTTTAGGAATGGGATAATAAGTATAATCGCAATTAAAAAAAAAAATCTTTAAAACATACTAATGCCAATATATTTCCGTTGCACGTGCTTCGCAAATGAATCGGTGCCACACTGGTTCATTGTGTACTGATGGTTCACTGTTAACTAGGATTGCCACCTTTTATTTTTGAATTTTCAGGAGAAAGCAGATAAAAATTCAGGGCGTAAGAACCAAATTCAGGACATTTTTAAAATCTTTATTAATGAACAAAAATGAATATTTCTAAAGATAAAAACATGTTTATGTAATACCTAATTTATGTTTTATGTATTAAATCATTGTACTTAATTAATATTTAACAAAGGAACACTAAAATTAAATTCAAAACACAACTAACAAAACAGTCTTATAAAAACACGTTTAAATTAAATAAAAACAAGCTTAGAGAGCCTACTATAAGGTACTTTCCAGGAACCTAGGAGAACGTAAAGTCCACGAACTGTTCACGTGGCCATTCTATGATTTTTTTTGCTTAAAACTTATTGGTAGAAACAGTGTATACTGAGTGTATTGGCATCCTGCTTTAATATTGCTCGATGAAAAAGGATGCAGATAGGCTCAGTGCGCAATTTTCGTTCCAATGGAATAAGCTCTATTTTTGAAATTTAAATAATTACTTTTTGTTTGATTTTGTGGCTTGCAAAATTAACTGCAAATAAAAAATAAAATAAAATAACTTTTATTTGAAGGTCAGCTTTGGCATGCTGTGCCTAATTTATTTCGCAAATTAGTCGACAGAGCAAATTAGGGTGTTCTGCAAAAATCAATTTTTGCAATGTTACCAAATTTTACAACCACATCAGATACATTTTCAAAATTTATAGGTTCGCTTTCAGAAAAAATATGATATTTCAACAATATGTTATTCCCATAGAAATCAAATTTTGCATTGATGTGTGATAAAGTATCACGATACAATTTTATATATTTTTTTTTATGTTTTCCTGGGAAGCACTTGGCAATTTTTTAAGCAAGTTACTATATATAAAACCCAGAAATTCAACCTCAATTCTTTGTTTAAGGGTGAATCACAGTTGACCAAGAATTTAAAAAATTTCAAAACAAAGACAGTCACGCTTCTCAAGTTTTTGTTCAACTTGATGGAACATTTGTAGAGTATTATAGAAAAATGTCAAATAACATTCAGTAATTAAATTTTGTAAACTAAGAGACTCGTCCGAAATGAGACAATTCTCGCCAGGTGAGAGGAAATAAGTGTTAAGTGCTGGGAATATTTTAACAAGCCTTTCCACAGTTGGGTAAAGGGATAGTTATCTTGTCGCAACGTGACGAAGGATAGGTTTGTACCCTAGTTTCAACGAAATCAAGTAATACTTGGCTTGGACAAAGAAGTGGCTCTATATTTTTTTAACCAAATTTTCAAAATCAAAATTACATTTTTATAAACCATGTTTTATGCTATTATTAAACATGTGGGCTAGGTAATATTTTTGGGTTTTCTTGTAGTAGACTTGATGCTGACAGATGGAACGAGGACGGTATTTCAATTCACGCTAAAATTATCTGCAGAGTAGCTGGTAGCGTTATTTAAGCTGATACTAAAACCGCATTTGCTGATTCATCCGCATCTTCAGTCGGCCCAGATACAAATAACACCACTACACTAAATTCACTAAACACTAATCTTTTGTTTCAAAACGGCAGATCCTATACGACGGAATGTACGAAACGGGAGAGTCCAAAAACAAAGGACACATCACACACATACACGGTGGCTCAACATAGCTGTAAATCAGATAGGATAGAACATGTCATACTGAAACGTCAGTTGGACCATCATCATACACCCACACAAACACTAAACCCAACTATATCCACTATTTCTGGTCCACACACGCTGGATGACCCTGTAACAAGCAAACCCAATCTCTTTCAATACCCAGTTTTGAACATAGTTCTTTGCAAAGTCTCTAAAAATTCACATCCCATTCAAATTCAAATTAGGACTCTTTTAGACACAAGAGCAGGCATAAATTTAATATCTAGTAAAGTAGCTCCCGCAAACCTTTCTGTGTCCAAACGGACAAGCTTATATCTTACCCCAGAAGGCTCTCAAGCCAATGTGTTAAAGATATGCACTTGCACTTTTGAGGTATAAGGGTACATGTATACTGAGGATTTTCTTGTGATTCAGAACCTCTGTGAGAACATGCTACTAGGGAATCCTTTCTTCTCAAACGAGGAATGTGTAATGGTCTATAGACGTAATTGCGTCTATATAGGACGAAACGAGAGAAAAACATTTTATTGGGATCAGCCTACAAAAAAATGTAAAAATTTAATTCAACTACCAGAAGTGAGCGACAGTCAGCCACAGGAGTTGAAACTTTTTCTCGATAAATTTAAAGATATTTTCGAAACCGGTTTGGTACAACCCACAACCCGTACGACTAAAACATGTAATCACCCTCAAGGAAGACAAAATAATAAACAAACGTTGCTGTCCTTTAAACTCACCTAAAAACGTATTCTCTATGAATGTATTGGCGAAATGTTTGGAAAGGAGTCATTGAACAACCACAATCTCCTTATTCCAGCCCTCCCGTCCTTGATAAGCGAGACGAGAGGTTCTGTGTAGATTATCGTGACCTCAATAATATCACCCAAGATGAGAGTTCTTCCTAGAATACAGAATGCTCTCAAAGATCTAAGCCAAGCCAAATTTTTTTTCGTGCTCGATCTTAAAGCGGGTTATTGGCAAATTCTGATAGACGAAAATTCTAAAGATTATACAGTTTTCTCTACCCCAGACGGAGTAGCTTACCGCTTCACGGTAATGCATTTTGGTCTCAAAGACGCTTCCACCACTTTTCAAAAGTTAGTGACCACCGAAGTCTTAGTCCGCTACCTTCACAGATACAGCAATACCTTTGAAGAACATTTAAAACACTTACGATTGATTTTCGAAAGGTTACAAACCCATAACCTCAAAAAAATTTCAGTTACCCGTCACTGACTTAGATAACCTAGGTCACAGAATTCCCAGTGCATGGGCAATGTTCCTAAGCAAAAAGACATAACTCAAATGTTAAATTTTAAAAAAACCACAAACTAAAAAACAACTTCAAAGTTTTTTAGGACTATGCTACTGCAGCCGACCTAGGTCACAGAATTTCCAGTGCATGTGCAATGTTCCTCAGCAAAAACTTAAATTTTAAAAAAACCACAAACTAAAAAACAACTTCAAAGCGTTTTAGGAGTATGCAACTGGTTACGCGAATACGTGCAAAATTTGTCAGCCATTACTCGCCCCTCTTACTCAACTTCTAAAAAAATCAAATAAATGGAAGTGGACTGAAGTCTATGACCCAGCTTTTTCTCAAGCCAAAGAGGCTTTTGCAAACCCAACACCTCTAAGTAGACCAGACTACACAAAATCATTCATTTTGCAAACAGACGCGTCTTTCATAGCATGGATGCTGTGCTCTATCAGAAGAGCGTCAATAAAACCAAAAACATAATAGCGCACATCCGTTCAAAATTCTCACCACACCAACTTATACTACATAAACGAACATGAATATTTCAGGGTTACGTGGGCAATTAAATATTTCCGAAATTATCTCGAAGATAGACATTTCATTTTAAGAACTGATTCTCGTGCTATAACCTTGCTTAACAAATTCAAAGATGCCAAAGAAAAACTCACTCGATGAGCACTTTTGCTTCAAGAGTTTGGTATTACCATAGAGCACGTGCCTGAGAAACAAAATGAGCGCCTGGGCTCACTCAGTCGCAGTCGAGACTCTGACGAGGTCGTTAATTTTAACTCCAATTTGCAGAGGTCGTTTCCTACTTTTTCTGATGCTCTTCCCGAGCATCCTAAAATCAACGCCATTGACCTCAGGACTCCGCAAAAGTTGTACTTGCTCGACGATCTAATAATTTCAGAAAGCGCAGGATAGGAAGACTTACGTTCCTACAAAACAACGATATCCAAAGGCTTGACAATAGACAATTACTAAAACATTTTTACATCTACGACCAACTACTTTAGCGTAAACATGCCTCAGGTGGCCGTTTTGTAGACTCAAAAAGTCAGATACCTTTTTATTATTTTTTATTTACACATTTCATGACAACCCTTAATCTGCACACCCTGGAGTAGAAGAAACTGCCCGTCAAATTCAGAGTCATCTCACGTTATGTCAAGAACTGCATACCGTGTTCTATCTATAAAACACAACAACGAGCTCTTCATGCCCCAATGCATCCTAGAACACCCGAATTTCCTTTTCAAATGATCTCTATAGACATACTTGGTTCATACATACAAACACCCAGAAAAATGAATTCATTATTAAAGTAGAGGACGTATTTAGCAAATGGGTAGAAGCTCGGCCTATGCCTGAAGTCTGAGCCAGAGACGTCGTTAGGTATCTAGAGAATGAAATATTCACTAGATACGGATGTCCTGAAATTCTCACTCACCACAATGGCCCTTAATTTATCTCAAAAGCTCTAGAAAAACTCTGCGAAAATAATAAAATCACACTCTTTTCTGCCACTTATCATCAAGAGGTCAACCCTATCGAACGTCGAGGTCACGAGTTCAAAAAAGTTATGCGTTTCTCCTGCATAATAAACCCGAAAATGCGTGGGACACTGAAATCCAACAAACCTTAAAAAATTGTGAAACACCTGCTTCAATAATTCTAAGGTATGAACTACCTAGACCTGGTACTTGTTTACACCCGGAGCGGCGCAACGTAGAAAAAATTTATATAAAACTCAACGAAAAGCCAAAAACAAAGTGATTCTATAACGTCAACTCGAATTCTAAAAACTTACGATCGGCAAGATCAATCTCTACATATTACTTTCCAATCCGGATATAAAGTAAATTTCCGTGCAAAATATATCATAGATCCTAGTTCATAGTAAAATCTTTAGGTGATACGTCATATGTAGTACTAGGGAGTGGGCGACATTGGATCGCACATCTCGACGCTCTTCGTAAACACCCCGATGGGAACACTGTTAACTTTGATGACATGATAATCTTTCAAGTGACCCTGACAGCGACAGAGAATCGCTTCCTAGGCAATCACCCCAAAATTCAGAACTAAATAATATACTAGAAACAGTTTTTGATAATCTATCAGAAAGCTCAAATATTTCAAACTGAAGTAATAATAATTTAAATCACGGTATAATAAATGAGACATATTCGCGATCGATAAATAACGAATCAACATTAAATCAACCTTATCGCGGGCGTCCGATAATACATCGACAAGATTCCATAGAAGATTAATCGGAACTAATCTTAAACAAAATTTCACGATCTCCTGAAAGACGTTCAAATTTTATCTAGGCAGGGGGGTATTGTGAAATCGTATTATTTCAGCATAAAAAAATCACACGGAAATCGCTCCAAATAATAAAATATGAAAACAGTCAAACCTCAGAAAAATTAGTAAGAATAAAGGTGTGGATGTATTATCGGACGCCCGCGATAAGGTTGATTTAAAGTTAATTCGTTAAAGATCGCGAGTCCCCAGGAAGCGATTTTCTGACGCTGCCAGGGAAAAGATAAGTGCTTTCCTCAGAGTCACTTGAAAGATTATCATTATCTTCAAATGTTAACAGTGTTCTCCCCGGGGTGTTTCCGAAAATCGTCGAGATGTGCGATCCTTTGTCGCCTATTCATTAGTACTATACATGACGTGTCACCTAAAGATTTTACTATTCCGTGTGGGCCTGTCTATTTGGTAGCAAATGAACCAGGACCAATGGTATATTTTGCATGGAAATTTACTTTATCTCTGGGCTGGAAAGTGATATGTGGAGGTTGAACTTGTCGATCGTAGGTTTTATTTTGAAATTCGAGTTGACGTTGTAAAACCACACAGTTTTTGGCTTTTCGTTGAATTTTATTTAATTTTTTCTACGTTACGCTTCGGATGTAGACAAGTACCAGGCCTAAGTAATTCATGTCCTAGAATTATAGGAGCAAGTGTTTCACCTATAGCTTTGTAATGTAATAGAACTTTTTTGAACTCTTGAACTCGACTTTCGACAGACTTCCTCTACTTTAATAATAAATTGTTTTTTTCTGGGAGTTTCTGTATAAGGACCAAGTATGTCTATCGAGATCATTTAAAAAGGAAATTCGGGTGTTCTAGGATGCATTGGGGCATGGGGTGTTCGTTGTTGAGTTTTACAGATAGAACACGGTATGCAATTCTTGACATAAGGTGAGATATCTTTAGACATGCGTTTCCAATAGTACAACCGCTGAGTTTAACGGGTAGTTTCTTCTACTCCAGGGTGTGCAGATTCAGGGTCGTCATGAAATGTGTAAATAACCTTAGGAATTCAAAGTAGTTGGTCGTAGGTGCAAGCATGTTTTAATAATTCTCTATCATCAGGCCTTTGAATACCGTTATTTTGCAGGAACATAATCTTTATAACCTGCGCTTGCAGAAATTATTAGATCGTTGAGCAAGTACAACTTTTTCATGCAGAGTCCTGAGGTCAATGGCGTTGATTTTAGGATGCTCGGGAAGAACGTCAGAAAAAGAATTATTTTCCGGACAAGAACTGGATATTGAGGCAATATTTCCGGAGGAAACAACTTTTCCAAATTGGGGCTAAAATCAATGACCTCGGTAGGGTCTCGACTGAGTAAGTTAGGGAGCTCGTTATGCATCCCAGGTACGTGTTCTATGGTAAAATCAAGCTCTTGTAGCAAAAGTGAGTTTTTCTTTGGTATCTTTAAATTTGTTATAAAGTAAATTTCCGTGCAAAATATATCATTATATATAATTGCTCACCTATTTAAATATCTGCTGCTACCTGGAGATAAAGATTTATTTTTTGAATGGCACAACATTGACGTTAAGTATGTACACAAAATAAAAATGGGTCATTAAGACTGATTTACTTCATGACTCATTTTTATTTTCTGTTAATATTTAAAAAAATGAGCTATTTGATTGCTCAAACGCTCAAAATGGCTGAGTAGGAAAATATTTACTTCCACTTATCATCTCAAATTTTAATGATTTTTGGTACACCGGTTGATTTTAAGGCGCTGAAAACCACCTCGTAACTCCGCACTGGCGCCAGACAATCTGCTAACATGATACTGATCCGCTTATGTAACAAAATATCCGTTATGAAATACCAAAAGCTGCTACGGTGATAAGATTTGTCAAATTTTAGTTTTGAATATTTTTTCGAATGACAATAGTTGCCAACATAAAACACAAAATCAAGAAAAATTCACTATTAAAAATAGGAAAACAATTGACAGATATAATTTTATTGATGTGATTTTTTCATAACTTGGAAAATATGTGTAATTTTGATATTTTAATGATGTATTCAATCGTTTACTTTTAAAAATTACTGAAAGAATCAAAAAAGAAGGTGAAAAACTATGTATATAAGATTATGAACTTTGATGGCAGGTATCTCGAAAACGAAACGTCGCCAAAATTTATTAGCCTCTGAAAATTTATTGGTGTACCAAATACCATCAAAATCGGCGATGGTAAGTGTAAGTAAATATTTACTAAGCCTTATTTCAAGAATAATAATAACGCCCCATAAACATGAGAACAGTACAGGGAATATGTTCAGAAAATACCATCTGTACCAACTATAATTCATGCGAAGAAGTTATTGCAAGAAACAGCATCCCAAAGAAATAAGAAAAGGAAACAAAGAAAGAAAGAAATCTATCAGAGACTGTATTAGAGATATAAGGTATGGGCCACGAAACAAGAGAATTAGTTATGGAGCAGTTTAGAGAACTTTAAAGCAAAACAGATACCACGGTTTTAAGAGTAGACCAGTTGAACAATTTAATACCTGCCCCGAACAAGGTTGTAACCAACAATATTTCAGAAATGGAAAAATATTGAGGCATAGTGGACAGCCATACAAAACAAAAAGAAACATTCCCGTTCCTGGGAAAATCGCTGTTGATGATGTGAGTAGAATAACGTTGTAACCATCGACATGTTTTTTCTGAAACACGCTTTCTTAAATGCTTTTATTTAACTTCATATGTTAGTATGTTTGGATCTAACATTTCAATTAACTTTTAAAGTGATTCCGTTATCGGGTTTGAATAAAATTTGGTATACGTTTATAAATCTGATAACAATCGAATATTATGGTGTCCAATTATGAATGTCTTATAGAGGGTTCTTAAAAAATGCTAAATTAAAATAAATTTAAAAAACAGTTCGTGTTGAGTATAACCATAAGTTAATAACGATAATGGTACTAAAACTAAAACATGTTAGCTTGGTAAAAACGAACGAATTCGAAAACGCCCTTTAAGTACCAGCACTGGCTTTTTTATTTAAAGCTAATGGTACCAGCAAGATATGTTCCAACGGGCTCCAAGAAAGGATGGTCGTCGATCAATTTGAAAGTGTGTGACTTTAGAAATTAAGATTTGGGTATATAGTTTTAAAATCTCGGTAGTCGCCTAGGCATTTGAAGTGTAAAATGCTGTAACGATTATTTTAATTATATTTACATTTGTTCATTAAAGTTAAGTTTTGTTTGTTACGAATGAGTTTTATTACGAAGATTAGGTGAACCAAAACCAAAACACAACAGTTCCTGAAATTGACATATGTACATAAATCCGACGATAATACAATATTATGGTGTGCAATCGCAAATATCTTATACAGGGTTTTTAAAAAATAGTGCTAAAAAGTGTAAGGTAGTTCCCGTTATCGGACTTGACTGAGATTTGGTACATAAACTCGATGGCAATACAATATTTTATTACCCAATCGTGATTATTTTATACAGGATACATAAGAAATACTGCTAAAAAGTTCAAAATAAAATAAACGAAATAAAATTATAAAAAAAGCTTTTATTGTAAACTTCAAGCTTTTATGAAAATATTCAAATTTTTAAAAGTTCTGTGCTCATGTAAGTATAATTATTTTTTATTTTTCAGTTAATAGTTTACAAATAAAAGCCTTTTTATTTTTTTTAACTGGTCCGTTCAAATATTCTTTCGTTGTTTCAGGCTTGAGTGTGTCGCTGTAGATATGAGTGTCAAAATCAACTTTTGCTGACAAACAAAATGCATTTCAAGATTTTTACGAATTAAGTTACGATGGCAAACAAGAATCCTTGCGCAACAGTGTGTGGCTATTGTTAATATTAAGCGAAGGTATGTAGAGGAAAATATTTCCAGAAGACACTGTAGTGCAAAATATTATTTACCCATTGAAAATCAGGAAATATCTAAAGTACAAGTATGTTAAAAAATCTTTGAATAAATAAATGTACAGGAAAGAGCCTAGCCGTGACCTTGACGAGACCGGGAAGATCCCAAGATTCAAAACGATGGCCCGTCAAAATGACAACACCTTGTTTCCGATTTTCAGTGGTGTATCCACTTTGATTTTTACTTTGAAATTTAGGAAGTAATTTGAAAACTTATACTTTTGCAAGAAAATTATAATTGAGGTATGGACTAACTTAAACAAGCCAATTAGTGTGATACATTATTTCAGATGCCAATTTAACAAAAAACTGGTGAAACATTAAAATTCATGTCTTTAACAGCTCACTTTATATTATTAAATTTTACTTTTTACATATATAAACTTTTCGTATAAATACCCTTATATGTATTCAGGAGTTTAAGTTCAACGTTTGTTGTTATTGATGCTTTAAAATTGACATTGGGTTTGAAATAGCGACTTAGCAAAGTTATAAAGAAATGTGGCAATTTTGCCGACTGGTCAAACTAATTTACCATAGCGAGAATGCATTCTGGATGATGAGCTGTCGCGACACGTGCCCAGTAATTACAATAATTTGATTTAAAGCTTGCTCCTGAGAAGTAATTGCAACTAAGAATTTAACGGCGCAACCATATGAGAGCATATTTGGAAAAACTCATTTGAAAGTTATATTAGGTTTTCATAAGTTGTAAAGTACATGGAATTTTTCTTGTTTGTTTCAACTATCTTTTTTTATTTCTGCTTTCTTTTTATTACTTTAATTGAATTGAAATTAATATAATATAAATAAAATGTAATGATTTTTTTTTAATAAGCAGAATGGTTATTTTTAGTTGAACTAGGAAATTATATTTTTTCTAAGTAACTAAAATTATTTAGAAAAGTTAAGTAGATAAAAAATAACAGCGTATTTAAGACGCAACAGGCCATAAATAATGAAATATAAATAATTTTATTAGTACAGTCTAAATTACGTGTTAAATAAAAACAAGCACAAGTATTATTATTTCATTTAAATTTACTCAGATTTAATACAGAACAAAACATTCAATAAATACCTATTTACGAAATATCAACATCTAAGACACATTAGGTTGGGAGAAAATTCAGTAAAATTAACATTAATTATTTATTTATTTATTTTTCAACGGGCTAGCGCCCAATTACAATGACATAAAATGTAAAGTAATAAGATAACATACAATGTATCATTTAACCTATATAATAATAGAATACCAATAACAGTTTAATATAAACGTATAGTTAATACGAATACAAATCCTTAAACGTGGGGTATAAGTATTGAACTTAGAAATAAGATTACTTTCATGGTAAGTTGCGGTCCAACATTTTAAAAAATGAAGAGGGACGTGAAGAGAAATCTAACTGAGGAAGGCAGTTTTCCAATCTAGAAGCCCTAGATATAAAATTATTAAAACCATAATTTGTACGGTGTAAGGGTACATGAAAACTAGCCAGAGAGCGGGTTACTCTAGGGAGAACGTGGAGATCAATTTTGGAAAGAAGGTATGGTACATCCACATTGCTGTTGAGTATGTTATAGAACATAACAAGATCATGTCTTATGGCGCGATGTGATTGAAGACAGATTAAGCAAGGCAAGGATCTCATCATCATTATGATTAGGGATGTGCATTTTAAAAGAGGCAAAAAGGAACTTGTGTTGCACTTGTTCAAGGCGCTGACAATTGAGGCTATATTGAGGCGACCAGACACTGGAAGCGTATTCCAGATGAGGTCGAACCAATGCGCAGTAGAGTAATTTAAGAGCAGTAATGTTATTGTAGTCGGCTGTACATCTCTTGACGAAACAAAGCATTTGAAGAGCCTTGGCAACTTTATTGTCGATATGCTGTATGAAATTTAGGGAAGTGTCGAAAGTCACACGATGATCCTGAAAAATATTTATACTGTGTAAAAAAACATCCCCTATAGCATAATTAAAAGTAATGGGTTTTCTGATTCGATGGAAGGACATAGCCTTGCCCTTGGAAGCATTAAGTGTCATCCCATTTCTCTGGCACCAGTCCACGAGGTTATCGATATCGTGTTGGAGCTTGTCACGGTCCTCCATATACATTGAAAAGAATGGGACCAAGGTGGAAACCCTGCGAGACGCCTGAAGAGCATTTGATCTCATAAGACTGGAAATTACCAATCTTCACTATCTGGAGTCGTTCCGAAAGATAGCTCTCTAACCAGTCTAGCAGAGCACCACCAAGTCCCACCATACAAAATTTGTAGACCAGCACACCATGAGGAACCCTGTCGAAGGCCTTGGACATGTCTGTGTATATGGCGTCGATCTTGTCACCCCACCCCTCTCCGAGGCCCTCGCCATGAGACAGAAGATTAGTCTCTGTTGATCTATTGGACCGGAATACAAATTGCTTATCAATTATACTTGGATTGATAATAGGGGAAAGAAAATTACAAACCAGGCTTTCAAAAACTTTTGGGATGACACTCAGTATGAAGATAGGCCTGTAGTTATTTACCAACGTTCTATCCCCAGACTTAAAAATTGGCGTTATGAAACTAAGCTTCCAGAAATCAGGGAAGGTGCCTGAGAGCAGAGACTTGTTAAATATGTGGTATAGTGGTCTAGGCAAATTAAAGCAACAAAGTTTTAATATAAGTGGAGGTATGCCATCTGGGCCAGGTCCTTTTTTAATATCCAGGGAGTTAAGCTTAGAATATATGTCGGAGATTCTAATACTGTACTGGGAAAAATAAATATTATTGGAAGGGGAGTCATATGCAGGGGTGTTAAAAGCGTCCTGACTGCCGAGAAGTAGTCCGCGAACATATCAGCAATCACCTGACCTGAAAACCCTTTCGGTCCTTAAAGGAAAGTTCGTTAGGGAAACCGTTGCTTTTCCGCTTTGAATTTACAAATCTCCAAAATTGTTTTAAATTGGTGGATAGTGACCCTTCAGTAGAATGTACAAAGTTCAAATAGGATTGTCGAATCAAAGATCTACACAAGGTTCTCAATCTGGAGAATTCGCGGTAATCGTTGGGATCGCTCGATGATTTAAAACGCTTGTGGGCAACTTTTTTCTGTATGACACAATTCTTCAAATCAGGGGAGTACCAAACCGGAAATTTATCGTTAGAATACCTTTTTAGAGTACAAAATCTTATAAAAAATATTTAGCATACATTCAAGAGATTTGTTCTTCAGTAAAGATTCCCAGTTAATCTGGTCAAAAAAATGTGTTAATTGCAAATAATCAACTGATTTAAAGTCTCTATAGAAACCCTCAAGCTTCAGTCCATCACCAGGAGTCTGCGTTTTCAAGTTGATTTTCACTTGCAGCTGAGGATGGTACATATCAGGAGGGATTATGACCTCATCAGCTGGTAAAACAGAAATATCAGGGTCTTGACTAAGAACCAGGTCTAATATGTTCTTGTTGGTTGTTTGAACCTGATTAACTTGGGACAGATTAAGTAAAGCACAAGTATTAGAGATTTCTTCTATACATAGGATCTCATCTCGAGGCGCTCCTGCAGCAGTAGCAGTAGAACTCAAATACCAGCATTCCAGATCGCATGAGGAAGGTTGAAATCACGGATTATGTACATGGGTGAGTCAGGAAACTCCGTAGTCAAGTTTTCTACGGTTTCGGATAGTATGCTAAAGGCAGCAACTCTAGCTCTTGGAGGAAGGTAAGCAGAACCCAAAATGAACGCAGCAGCTCCCAATCCCACCGACACAAATACCTGTTCAATATTCTGGGCACACTGATTTGTTTACTGATCAAACGTTTGTGTATTGCAACAAGTACTCCTCCTCCTCTCTCATAAATGCTGGTCTCCTGGGAGCAAAACAAATTAAAATAGAACTGCTATTATACGGTACCAATAAATTTTATTGGTTAAAAATGCTTTATTATATTTTAGAAAAATATTAATCTAGGTACCAGAAGTTCCTACGCCTTCATTTTTATTTAGTACTTCCTAGTTTGCATAAACTCTTAATAAACCAAAGTACAATTAACATTTTTAATTTAAACCCGTATTAAAAGCACAAGGAAGAAAGGAATTTCGTTCTACCGGTAAGCGCATTTGTATTTTCCTTATGCAAGAAATTAACTAGACACTTTTAAATCCGATTTAAAGGCAAAAATAATTGTTATTATAATTAAAATCGTAATTCTTAAAATGTCAAACAATTAGGTTAGGAACCAAGTGGTATATAAACAACAAAGTAGCGTAACACTTCATGTAATATTTTGTAACTGTGTTTTTTATATACCACTTGGTTCCTAAGGAGGAAAAAGAAAACGGCTATTATTTCCCATCCAAGACAGTGAATAGAAATCATCGCAAATGATTTCAAAGCCTTTTCTTGTCTGCTATATGCAAAATAATAACTATACGGATATTTTTCATATTGAGTCTTTATTGAAAAAGGATCCATTATTTAAAACAACAGAAGTCTAGTCAATACACCAAAAAAAGAGGCGAAATTCATTTGTAAGGGAGTATATACCAGAAAGAACATATATATATATATATATATATATATATATATATATATATATATATATATATATATATATATATATATATATATATATATATATATATATATATATATATATATATATATATATATATATATATATATATATATATATATATATATATATATATATATATATATATATATATATATATATATATATATATATATATATATATATATATATATATATATATATATATATATATATATATATATATATATATATATATATATATATATATATATATATATATATATATATATATATATATATATATATATATATCGGGGATATCACTGATTTTCATGTAAATCGGCTGCTTTTAATAATAAGGTAGAGTCGGTCAGTCAACTCTTTTTTCTTTTAAGCAATTATAAATTGCATGGGCCAAATACATTTTCAGAAGACGTAATTCTAAAAAGTAGCCATGCCCACCCTTATAGAGATTTCAAAGTTGATTTAAATAACAGTTCCGTGTTGTGCTGTTCTTGTAATCAAAGGGGGCATCTAAGCCGATACTGCCGAAAAAGACGTAAGGTTGATAATTCTTTTGATGTAGGGTTAGACCGAATATCATGAGTACATAATACATCTCAAGTTGTTCGTATCTATTGTAAAAAACGTGGACACTATGCTTCTGATTATTTTCAAAGGAAGCGCGATCAACCATCGTCTTCGTCCCAGGTAAACTCTTTTTGTGTAAACTTAAATCGTGAATTTTGTACCACGTTTGTTATTAGTAGTTAAAATCTCTCTCTCATGTCCCTCATTCTTATCTTCCTCTCCTTTTATTCTCATTCGCATCATATTTTTAATTTTTTCTCTTTGTCCTCCCACATTTGATTTTGCATTCTTAAGTCTTATAAATAGGTGCATCAAGATCATTTTAGTATGCTGAGGCACATTTACTAAACTGTGCTCGAGTTGCGTAAAAAGTTATTTTTTAATTTTTCCACCAATTGTGTATAAAACAAAAAAAAAATCAAGTAATAAGTGAATTATGTGTAATCGCGAAAAATTATCTACATCTATCAGACAGTTAAAAGTTAAATATCTCAGTTTCTTTGAAGTGATTTCGAAAGATGAATACACCAAGCTGTTTTATCCACTGAAACGAGATTATTTGGAAGCAATTGACTGTTGTAATGATTATTTAGAAGGAATTATAAGCCTTACTACGTTTTTCGATACATTTGGGAAATCATACTTTGTAGGAGAATTAAGCCACCTAATAGAATTTATAGGAGAAGATTGCCAATTTATACTTGCTATTATTGCAACCCAAAAGAGGTTTCAATTATACGAAGATAAAAAACAAGTATTATCAAGAAAAGTTAATCCTATTCGCAAGAAGGGGGACGTTCTTGCGAATAGGATTCATTCACATATTTAAGATATTATGTTAAATAAATTAAATTGCTGAGTTGCTGATTGCAGTTAAATTATTAGAGGACAAATTTAGTAATCTATATTACCTATTTCTCATATTCTATGGCAAGTGGTCCGTCAACTTATTCAAGATCTAAAAGATATTGGCTTTGGTTACTATCTAAAAGACTTGAAGCAATTTATTGACGAGGATACTATTCTTCAAGAAATTGAAAAGGAAGAATAAATTTAATAATATTCACAATGGAGCAAGTGGTTACTGAAATGTATGAAGAGTTTATTATATCTGCTGCATACTTCCAATATTTATCAATTGTAGGCGAAGAAGAAGCAGAAGCACAAGATTTGTCAGCATAAGTTAAGAATATAGATCGAATGGAACAATGTAAATTAGCCGCTAAATTTTGTAATGATTATTTAAAATATAAAAATGAGTATGAACTTTTAAATGAATTTAGAAAATTAGATTTAAGGTATCATATTAATAGTATTCAATCATGGTTAGTTAATGCAAAATAAAAATGTAATTAAGTTTTTTTATATTTTTATTCATTCATAAAACAATTGTCATATAAAAATAACACATTTGTGATTTTGAATGATAGAAGCATTTTGGTTCCATTAGCTTTAGCGCTGGTTGTTCATCTATTTCAATCACAGGCTTTTTAGAATATTTCTCTATAAAATCCTTTTTTTCGGTTCCTTTTACAAAAACAAAATCTGCTTTCTTCGTAAGTGTTTCAATTATTTTTGGGAAATGATGTAATGGAATAAATCCATTATTCCAATGTATACAATGATGATTTTTCATTAGCCATACCGCCTGCTTGTGACAATCACGTGAAAGAAACTCCATTCGAAAAGGTTTTTTAAAAAGGTAATCAGTCATTTCATAACAATGAAAAGCTGCAAGCTCTTTCGGTATAAATTTATTTTTTTCATCCTTGAATCCTTGAATATCCATAACCAATCTCATATTTTCAAAGCAGCAAATTTTTTAATGAGAATTTTTTTACTTGAATAATTTGCAATTTCTTCTTTCAGTTGATTAATTTTAAAAATAAATGTTTCAATTTGTTGTTGTAGTTTTGATGTCATGACTAAAACTAAAAGCTTTTAAAAATCCCTTTAAATTAAATCGAAATATGAAAATAGTGGGATAAAGTTTATAATTGTTTCACAATTTTAGTAAGAGGGTTGTAGCTAAATAATTTGTCATGTAAAATAAGACAATAAGCAGAAGTATCTTTTTTAATTGCATTGTGTGTCTCAAATTCAATTCTCATTACTACGGATCCCGTTTGAATTGTTTCTTTTTGATGGGAGCAATCAATATGTGTAATAGGATTAATGTTTTTGAATTGTTCAGGATTAAAAATGGGTTCATTTGCAACACCATAGTAAGACTGTCTAAAGTTGGCAAACATTTCGTATAAAGCAGAAAATTTGTTTTCTTCGAAATTTAAGTACAAGTCGTGATATGGATATCTTTCAGAATTTAAAAATACTCTAATATTTGACAAGATAATATTGTCAAATTTACTCATATCTTTAGCAATTTTCCCTTTTCTGTTTTCTTGAAAGCCAATCACATGACGAGGAGCTTCTAGTTTACTAGTTGTTTTTACCGGCCATGTGTGACGGGTTGTTTCGGTTAGAGAAGAATATTCAACAAGTTCCCAACTCCTGAATCCTATCAATATTTGATTCTAATATTTTTGATAGATCAAGTTGTTGTGGCATATCAACTAGAATGTTAGGAAATTTCCAATAAATTTTATCGAAAGTAACCAATGGAGTGTCAGGAGCACTAACAGGGTGTGCCGGATCTTCTTTGAAGATAACACCATCTAAATCATCAGTTGATCTAACTAATTCCTGTTTCATATTCATAATAATTTTTCTGTAATCTTCAAAAAATCCTAAAAGCATTTTTAGTGGTATGGATACGGAGAATTTTCCATCATTATCAACTAAAATTTTATCACCTTCTTTTCGATGTGGAAACCAACCTGCATTTTCCAGTTTTAAACTTTCGTTGGTATTGTGGGAAAGGTAGCTTTTTAAGGTTGATGCTAATCCAACATTTCTTATTGAATCTATAGTAATTCCGTTTAGTTCATAGCGGATTTCTCTGAACAAAAAGGCTATACCATTGTTAATAAATAGCAATTCTTTCTTATATTTATCTTCTGTATTAGTTAATTTTCCTTCGATATAAAGTAAACTATCTGATGGTAGAGTGTAAGCATCGAGTTCTTAAATTGGGATCCTTATTTCATCATTGTAATTGAATTTTGAAGAAATATATGGTTGATATATGTGAAGCTCTGAACTAACGATGGAATTGTCTACATAAAGCTTTTCGTTTACGTTTAATATGTTCATTATTTTAAAACAGTGAAACCCAAAGATGTGAGAAATTTACGATTATCTCGTCTTAACTTGTTGGTGTTGGATTTGATACTGAACTGTTGTTTAGTCTTTTTCTTTTTATAAGTTTTTACTTTGTTGATAGTGGTAGGTGCAAGTCTCATTCCAAGGGCTCTATTATATCTAACAACCATTTTATATGTCACTAGCTTGTAAATGTAACCTTACTGTTATAGTTTCTCCTCTAAAACTGATAAGTCTTGATCAACTATTTTAACGGTTATTTTGTTAATTGCTTTGACGCTAACTGGAAAATACAAAATGGGCAAAGGAGATTCCACTATTTTATAGCCTGGAGCTACGGTCGGATAAAACTGGTGAATAATACGAACAGGTTTACCATTATTGTACGAACCGACACAAATATTACAATCAATACAAATAGCATTCACCTTAGTTATTTTTGCAATATTATCTGATTCTTCCTCTTTCATAGCTTTTAGTATCCTGCTATTAAAACCCAACATTTTTCCTATTGAATCTTCCTTGGTAAAATCAATTTTTCTGCTACACATTAAAAAAGTTTTTAGAGTGTTAACATTTGCTTTTAAAAGAAAAAAAAAAATTTTTATTAGGAAATAAATCTTCTATACTTTCTCTTATGTATGTTTCTATATCTGTAATGTCATAAGTTCCGTCGGGAATAACAATTACTTTATTATCTATATAAAATTTATTATATCCTTCTTTTATATTGGGAATAGTCATAAACGTTTCAAAATCAGCTAAACCCAGGTAATATTGTTTTTCACCCTCTAAATATATGGGCGGATTAAAATCAGCAGACAAAACAGAACTGTTTCCTGATATGGCAATTATGGTGGACATTGCAGTTTATTTATGAATGAGATATTACAACAAATAATGAGTTTATATATTTTTTTGCAAAAATTTTAGGGATAGTTGACCACAGTTATATGAATTAAATTTTTGTTTGTTTTCATAAGTATAAAATACATCCACTTTGCCATTCGAATTAAAATATTTGAGAAGTTCAAAAGGTGGTTTTAAATTTCCATAACTATCAAAATATATTACATTTTTGTTATTTTTAATATAAGCAGTCCAAAGAGATCCTTTATTTTGTTTTTTATCCTAATTTACAATACCACACTCTTTCAGATTAATTTTTTTTGGAAGTTCATCGAGCATAAAAACACCTCTAAAGCCAGTTATTTTTAACAGCTTTACATATTTAATAATATCATTGTTCGTAAGTGCTCTTTTTGGAAAACTTATTTTGAGTTTTTTTTGTCTGATTGCTTTCATTTTGACTGATCCTCCTTTATAAGGTCTAATAAATAGCCCTTTTCCTTTATATGGTCTAATATATAATTCTTTGCCTTCTTTAGAAGCATTTTCTATTGCAATATTATGCCTATGTATTTGTTCTAGTTTCTGTTTAGCTGCTTTAGCATCATGTACTGCCTTAGCAATTCCTGCCGCGCCTCCACCTAGTGCACCCAGGGCGCCAAGAATGGGAAACAAATTAATATTATTCAAAGCCAGTAGCTCATTAACAATCTTATTATCTAAAGAAATAGAATGCTAATTTATGTTCACTTGCTGAATGGAACAATAAAAAATTTAAAATTTATCACTCCATGAACATTCCAATACAACAGAATATGCAAATTTACTGATAAGAAGATCCCAAATTGTAATTTTAATTTACCTGGGTCAGGCGAATCTAATTTATATTATTCAGTTTTTAGTAGAGTTTTAGCAATGCACATTATTAGTGTCTGTTAGCAAGAACAACCTTAAATTTTAAAATTATAAAATAATAATAATAATAATTAGTCCTTATTTTTCCTTCCTGTTGTTCCTTTTTATAGTGGTCTTTTTTGTTTGTGCCTTTTAAGTCGTCCAGACAGACCCCTGGGTGTGAAGCGAGTGTCCCCGTCTTTGTTATGTTATCGCTGTAATTATTATTATTGTATCGGCTTTTTAAATTTTATATTAGGTATTAAGTACACATTTTAAGTATATATTACGCCCTTTCCTTCGTTATAGTTACCTCACTGATTGTTTTTTTTTGTCTCTTTAACTCAGGGAAAATGCTCCGAAATTTTAAATGTTGTCGAAGTAAAGACTTTGCTAATTACTGCTGCATAGTGTGTTTCGGTGTTTTTCATCCTAGTTGTTTTGAGCGTCTGCCTAAAGCAGTTGTGATTGGAGGGCATAGGATCTACTCTTCCCTGGAATGCCAGGAGCATGCTTTAGAGAAAGAAAATGAATGTCAGCGGTTTTTAACAGAAATTCTCAATTTAAAACAGGAATTAAAAGAGAGGGACTGCCATATTCGTCGGGTAAAAAGCAGCAGCGATGCATTCGAGGATGAAGTTGCAGAAGCAGAGAGAAAGTTTACTGCCGAACTTGATAAACAGAATAGGCTGTTAGAAGGACTCAGAACTGAAATAAGAAGGTTAGAAGATAAAAACAGGGATCTAACAACAGAAATAAAAAACTGCAGTGAATCCGAAGACAAGCTCAGAAATGAAGTATCGGAATTAACTAAGCTTAGCAGGAGTATGACCATTACCATTGAGACGCTGGAGAAGGAGAACGAATGCTATCCAAAGAACATCAAGCTTCTCAATCAGCAAATTTTCTCGCTTAATAGTAAACCACATAACGAATCAGTCAGTGCAAATTCTGTTAGGGGCTCTGGTCAGAAAAGGCGTCAGCTTTTGATTATCGGCAACGAGATGGCTAGAGGCTGTATTGTCAATGGCGTTCTAAGTTTCTGTTTGAGGAACTGGTCTCTGAATGCATATCCTACTGCGCCAAATTCACAAAGGATGATTGTATTGTGTTTTTCTGTGGACCGGGGAATGCTATTAGGGGGACTCCAATTAAAGCAGAACAGGTTCAGTGTCTACTTAAAGCCTGTAGTAATACAAATCTCGTGATAGTGAGCACCCCTCGTTATAGAAATAGACCGGTTTTGAACAGTTTTATCCGTGATCAAAACATATTTTTGGAAAAACAACTTGTCCGGGAGCTCGTCAGCTTTATTCCTCTTACCTTGACTACTCACGAACACCTTATGTACTACGACGAAAGGGCAGAGCTGGTCAGTCTCTTGTGCCGTGGTTTTCCAGTCCAACCTGAGAAATCTTCAAACACAACCAACGTCGAATCAACTTTTCTCATTTCACCGACAAGTCAGCAACAACTCTGACACCAATTACAAATGCTACGCCACAACTGAACAGTCTTGTCATGTTCTACCAGAATGTCACGGGGCTTCGCACAAAGATTGGTGAGATTTCTCTTGCAGTTTTGTCTTGCGACTAAGACTTGATATGTCTCACTGAAACGTGGCTTAACGCGGATATTTCAAACAACGAAATTTTTAATAACAAATATGTAGTTTTTCGTAGAGATAGGAGTTATGAGGAACTAGGGTGTCATCGCGGCGGTGGAGTGTTGATTGCCGTTTCTTGTGCTTTTTATGTAACTCTGGTTACTACTCCTACTTATATGGACTTTGATGATGTTTGGGTCCTGGTGCGCGCGGGCAATGCAAGTTTGATTTTGGGCTGCGTTTATTTTCCTCCTAATCCTAGCCAGGAGTGCTATCAGTCTTTTTGTGATACCTGCGAGTCGTTGAGAAACAGATACGATAGTCACACATTTTTTGTTTTCGGGGACTTTAATCTTTCTTCGGTGGAATGGGTTTATGAGGATAACACACTTGTTCCAAAATCTCTGCCATCTCCAGCTTCTGAAACTCTTATTGTTTCAATAAGCTTTTTCGAATTGCAGCAAATGAACTCATTGTGCAATCACATGGGCAGAATTTTGGATTTAATATTTGCCAGTGACTTTGCAAATGCCTCCATTTTAAAATCTGGTTTTCCCCTCGTAAACATTGATCCTTACCATCCAGCAGTTGAGATAAATTTTAAAATTAAATATGTTTCTCCAATGAAAAATTCTAATGAAGTTAGCGTTTATCAGTTTCATCAAGCGAATTTCCACAATCTAAACCTTTTTTACAATCAATCCGACTGGTCTTTTTTATCAGTAGAATCTGATATAAACAAAATGGTTGAGCGCTTTTATGAGGTCTTGTTTGAAGGTATCAATAATTGTGTCCCCAAGAAAACGGTAGTCGACTGTAAATATCCGAAATGGTTCGACCTTCCTCTGAGAAAACTTATTGGACAAAAGAATCGTCTATACAAAAAATATAAAAGGTCCAATAAAGATGTTGACTATTTTGATTACTGCGACATACGACGTGAGGTTAAGCTTCGGACTGATATGTGCTATCTTGCATATGTCACACAAACTGAATTGCTTATCCCAGAGAATATCAGGCATTTTTGGTCTTTTGTACGTAATTTGAGAAGAGACTTTGGGCTGCCCAGTGTCATGAATTATGACGGAGAGGAAATTACTGGTTCGAATAAAATCGCTAATGCCTTCGCCACTCACTTTGAGTCTTGCTATTCACGTCACCGTAGTTTAGATTTTAGCAAGATTAGCCCTATAAGCTGTTCGGGAAAGTTACTATCAACCTATTGTATTACAGAGGCGGAAATCTGCAATAAAATAAAAACCCTTGATCTTTCTAAAAAGGCTGGTCCAGATGGAGTTCCCACTATTTTATTGGAACGTTGCTGCGAGTCGTTGTCTCGGCCCCTTTGTAAAATTTTTCAGAAATCTTTTAATCTGGGTTCCTTTCCCGAAATTTGGAAGTTTTCCACTCTCATGCCGATTTTTAAATCTGGGGATAAGAGCGATATTAAAAACTACAGAGGTATTTCCTTGCTTTCGCATATACCAAAGCTGTTTGAGGCAATTATCACGGATCATATCTTTGAGTCTCTGAAGCACTACATCACTAGTATGCAACACGGTTTTTATAGTGGTCGCTCAACAACTACAAATCTTGCAATTTTCCAGAATTACTTGACAACATCGGTTGAGGCTGGTCAACAGATCGATGTTATATATACTGACATATCGAAGGCTTTTGACAGGGTTTGCCATCAGGTTCTGTTATTCAAATTGCAGCGAATTGGTTTTTCTGGAACCTATCTGCAATGGATAGAATCGTACTTATTCAATCGTCGTCAGCGAGTTAGCGTATGTGGTTCAATTTCTAGAGAGGTTGTTGTGACATCTGGTATCCCACAGGGCTCTCATATTGGTCCAATTCTCTTTCAACTATTTATAAATGATATAGTATCATGCTTTAAAGTGTCTAAGTGTCTCTTATACGCAGACGATTTAAAATTCTTTTCACCAGTTTCCTCTGAATCAAAACCACTGCAATCTGACTTGGAAAAGCTTATCAAATGGTGCAACATTAACCATCTTCTTCTTAATGTTTCTAAATGTAAAGTGCTCCGTTTTCATAAACGCATTAAACCCATACTCTCCTCCTACTTCATAGATAACGTGAGTCTTGAAGTTGTTAGTTCCTTTACAGACCTGGGCGTTATTTTTGATGAGAATTTAACTTTTGGTCTGCACATTGATAGTATTGTACTGAAGGGTTTCAGGCTGTTGGGCTTTATAAAGCGGCAAACAAAACATGTCACAGATACTAAAGCAATTGAATGTCTTTATAACTCACTTGTTCGCAGCGTTCTGGAGTATTGTTCTACAGTTTGGAGTCCATCGTATCAGTGCCACATCGATAAAATCGAAAAAGTCCAAAATAGATTTGCCAAATACCTTTTGTATAAGTTTAATTTTCTGTACTAGGGTTTATCATATAATACCAGAGCTCTTCTGTGTGGCCTTCAAACACTTGAGTTTCGAAGAAAGAAGGCACTTCTAGTTTTTCTTCACAAACTGCTCAGTGGAGATATTGACTGTCCGATGTTGCTTGAGTCGGTCGCATTTCTGGTTCCTATTAGAAGAACAAGGCAATCTCAACTCTTTTTTGAAGGATACCATCGTACAAATTATGGGCTTAGCGCATTTGTCGATCGACTAGTACGCAGAGGTAGAAATCCTCCAACTTTTTTGGGTGTTCGAATGATACGTTTTTTTCTCAATTTAAGTTTACCCCCTTTTTTGTCTTTAAATCCCAAACCGAACTTTCTTTTACCCTTCATTATTCCTGCAACACTTAGATCTGCAATTTTTTCACCAATAGAAGAATCCTTAACTTTTACCCTATCCCAGGCTTTTTTTTCTAATATTTGGTCGGATATGTGTCTTCTTGATAAATCTTCAGTCTGAGAGTATGATATATCGTGTTCTTTACAAGCGGAATCCAATGGATTTATACCAACGTCACCTCTAGTTAATTTTTTCTCCAAGTTGGTGCCTGGACCACAATAATTATATCCTGGTATATGAACTTCGAAGGGTAGTTTACTAATTAATTTATTTACTAAACCAGAGCCTTTTCTATTACGTCTTTTGATAGTTTTTTTCAACTTATGCCGACCCACAGTCATTGAAGTTCTTTTTATACTAAAAACACATTGACATTTTTCTGGTATAAATACTTTTACAGCTAAAAATAGTTACTAGTGTGATTAAGAATGAGGATTGAAAAACAAAAATTCTCTTTACCAGTAAATAATCATGACGAAAAAATTTTAAGTAAACAGTTGAGAAAGCATGGTGACTTATTTTGCGGTGGTTCAAAAAGAGGACTCATAGTTGGTTGCAGTGGTAGCGGTAAAACCAACGTTATGCTTACACTGCTCGAGCATCCTAATGGAATTAGGTTTGAAAATGTCTATGTTTATTCAAAGTCATTAGATCAACCAAAATATGAATATTTAAGAAAGTTGCTAAAGCCTATGAAAGAAATTGGATACTTTGAATACGATAGCGATGAGAACATTATTTCACCTCATGAGATAATGTCAAATTCCGTTATCATTTTTGACGATATTCCTTGTCATAATCAATCTATTATTGGGGACTATTTCACGCATGGAAGGCATAGAAACACCGATTGTTTTTTTATTTTTCAAGGATATTCCTCAATCCTTAAACGTCTAATTCGAGAAAATTCCAACTTATTAATTTTATTTAAACAGGACTGTTTGAGTTTAAAACATATGTATAACGACCACTGTATATTGGATATGACATTTGATCAGTTTAAAAATATTTGTGCTAACTGTTGGATGGATCCATATGGCTTTCTTGTAATTGACAAAGATTGTGAAGTAAATCACAGCAGATACAGGTGTAAATTCGATTCCTTTATATATTTGTAAAAGTGAAAAATTTGCAGTTTTATTTCATTTAAAACTTGTACAGCATGGATAAACGTTTAGCTAGAGAATTTATAAAATCGAGACAAGCCGTGAAGCAGAAATATCGAAGCTTGAAATTAGCTACTTTTACCGCTCAGTCCGAATTAGAACAAACTTATAGACCAATAACACAACCTCTTAAACAACTAATTTCAAATATTGGTAAATCCGAACCATTCGATTTAAAAGAAGAAAGAGTTTCAAAGTATGAAGAATTCAAAACACCTACAAAGCTTTATAAAAGATCAACTCCGACGAAAACCATTCAGAAAACAGGAAAAACTCCGTTACTACCAACATTTTTAGATGACAGTAGTTTCACTTCTTCCTCTCCTATAGTACAACCATTGACATCAACTGTTATAGCGGAAACTTCAGATCCTTCTAGTGCCACAACAACAAATTTAAACTTGTCAGACATATTGGAACAAACTAGAAAAACAATTCAAACCTATGTTGGTACACCGTCATATAAAGATTACTTAGCAGATTTTCATGAATTACCCAGATCATATATTGATGAGGGTGTGAAAGATACACAACATAAATTTGACCATTATTATGGAATAGTTCATGACCTCGAAACGGATAAGTTTTCTTTTGGTTTTACACAGATACCGGTAGAAATTATTGGAAAAGACATTAAAGTGGGAGGAATAACGTACACAGGCACGCCAGGTTTATACGAATTACTTTTCAAAAAAGAACCGAAAGGTTACAAGAAGGAAGATTTAGATAATTACATGAACATTCTAGCTAAAACAAATGTATATCGTAGGAATTTTGATTCAAATGAACAAGTTCAAAGTTCACACAAATATGTTACAATAATAGGACCATATTTACAAAGAAAGGGGATTACAAAGACAAAAACCTTGCAAAGATTAGTTACAGCATTTGACAAACCAAAACCTCCGTTTAGAACAACTAGAGCCAAAACAACAGGAAAAGGATTAATTTTGAAAACAAACAGATCAAATACAGACTATGTATATTGGAATAATGTAAACGAAATTGTTGATAGGCTACGTTTATTAATTTCATCAAGTGATGCGGGAAATAATGCTCATAGTAACGAGATTATCTCTATTATTGAAGAATTAAGAGAAGATAAAGTTATACTATAAATAACAGCTTTTAAATATAATCATATTTATTGTTTAATGAAAGCTAACATGACAGTTGATAAATTTGGACGCCATATTTCAACACGTCAATTAATAAATTCTGCTTCTTTAGAAAATACAATTTAGTCAAATATTGAAAGTAAAATTCTTAACAATTTTAAGTTAGATTTTATTAAACAAAATCAAGAGGGAATAAGTGACATTAATAATTTAAAAAGGAGATTAGGTGAAAATGAAACAAATAATGGAATCTTTGATAAAAAGCTTAAGGTTTTTGATGAAAATTTTTTAAAGTATGAAAACCAAATTAAAGGATGTTATATCTCAATTGAAAACGTTAATAAACAGTTGCTAACGCTAAATCAAATAAGTAAAGATTTGCAATTTTTAAATGAACATGTTAAAAAGGAAGACAAAAAATTAAGTGATGATATCAACAAAATTAATAAAATAATGGAAACAAATATAAGAGAAGTAATAATTGAAAAACACAAGGAAAAGATTAAACAATTAAGAACTTTTATAAAAAGGTTAGATGATGAAAAAAAAAAGAAATCAAAATAGCATTCTTAACAGTAGAACAATTGACCAACTCTCTTTGGAAGAAAAACAACAATATATTTCCTTTGGAAAGATCATGTCTAGTGTAATTAAGAAATTAGAACAAGAATTAAATAAAACAGAGGAGGAATTCAAAAATAGTGATAGTAGATCAACTACTTTCTTAACTGGAGAGATAAAAAACTCCTTTAATGCTTTAGAGAAGGAGATTACTAAAATTAGTAAAGTTTTAAATGAAAAAAGTTATATAATGCAAATTGATAAATTGAATGAATGGGAAAAAACATATAAAATTATTACAAAACATAGAAATTGAACTTCCTTTAAATTGAATAAACAAGTTTGTTGTCATGTCAACCGTTAAACAAGTCGTTAATGAATTACATAAACCTGCTAGAAAAAACTACAAACGCAGAAGGGTGGTGGTGAAAGGGTTAAATGATCTTTTTCGAGCTGATTTGGTTGAAATGTTATCCTATGCCAAATTTAATAAGGGATTTAAATATATCTTGATTACCATAAATGTATTTTCTAAGTATGTTTGGGCCGAACCGGTAAAATCTAAATCTGGAAAAGACGTAACAGCGGCAATGAAAAAAATATTAATCAGTGCAAAAACTCCACCAAAAAACTTGCAAACGGACAGAAGGAGAGAGTTTTTCAATGTAAATTTTCAAAATTTGATGCAACAATTTCGAATTAACCATTATAGCACGTTTTTCAATTTGAAAGCGAGTATAGTAGAAAGAGTAAACAGGACTTTAAAGAATAATATGTGGAAAATATTTAGCATTCAAGGAAATTACAAATGGTTTAATATATTAGCGGATATTGTAAAAGAATATAACAATTCAATAGGAATGAAGCCAAAACAAGTAAATAAAACAAATGAAAAGAGAATCTTGAAATCTGCATTTACTCATGCTAAAACGTTAGATATAAAATCTCCAAAGTTTAAAGTGGGTGATCACGTACGCATAAGCAAGCATCGGGAGGCATTTTCGAAAGGTTACACACCAAATTGGTCAAATGAGATATTCCACATTAAAGAAGTTAAGATGACAAACCCCTGGACATATTTAATTCAAGACGGAGATAATCAGAACATTCTGGGTGTTTTTTATGAGCAAGAATTACTAAAAGTAAAGCATACCGATGTGTATCTTATTGAGAAGATTTTGAGAAGGAAAGGAAACAAAGTTTATGTGAAATGGTTAAGACTTGATAAAAAATATAATACATGGATTGATAAAAAAAATATTGTTTAATTAAATTGAAATTAAATTTTAGTTAAATTTGTTTTATTTCTGTTCCTCATTTTATGCTTTAGCTGATACAAATCTGTCAGTCTGAAAAGTACTATGTGCTAATTAATTTCAAATAAAATTCACATTTAAGAAATTAAAATTTTATTAAGTAAAACATCAAATACAATTTTTATTAAAACGTGTCAAATATATTTTATTTCTATGTTCCTCAGATAATATCGAATCTAGAATAAGTTTACAATCATTTATTCTTTTTTCAAAACGGAGTCTATCTAAGTACCACATCTGAAAGTTACTCCTACGGGCTTGTCTGTAAGCAAAGCTCCACTTCACTAACACATGCACCTTATTGTTCTCTTCCAGAAAAGATATTGTTTTCTTCGTAATATTTTCTTTTTGATCCATTTTCATTGTTTTCTTCGTAATATTTTGTTTTTGTTCCATTTTGCTTCAATTTGTTTTCCATTTCTTCAGGATATAAAGCAAGTAATTCCATCATAGTTGAAACATTTTCACTGTTAGGATTTTGTGTTGGACTTATGATATTATACACATGCGTACACAAGTCGCCACAATCAGCTGAAATATTATTTTGAAATATTTTGAAATATGTATTGAATTCTTGCCTTTTAATTATAGATAATCTATAATCAATAATTTCCTTCAATCGCCACAAATTGTCCAAAGACTCTTGTCCTAAGTATATGAAGTGTGGGCCTTTTGTAATTTGCAGAACAGGGATATCATTTATTTTCTGGACCTGCAGATGAATATTGTTTATCTTCACACTGGTTTGATCAACTTGAGGAAAGTAGAAATTATTTACAATAATTCCTTGATGAACACAAATGTCTTTCCAATTTTCTTCGGTTAGTGCGATTAAAAATCCAGTTTTTCCACCAATTACAATTTTTGGAGAAAAATCATTTAAACGAATGCCAACAAGAACAAATTTTGACAAAGAATTATTTAAAAAATAAATTTTTGAATTAAGAAGCGTTTCTAAAGGTTTATGAACCACGGCGTTGTTCATAATGACTAAACGAGACTGAAACATATTGCGTTATCCTTGTACTTAAATATTCTCATCCCCACTTTCTTTAAAGTTTCGATTAAAATGGATTAATGAAAAATAGATTTTCAGTTTGAAATTTATAATAAAGATAAATAATTAAAATGGTAATGTATAAAAATAATGCAAAGTTTAATGTAACACTAATGATGGAAAAGTAATATTTTTGAATCCGTCATAATAATTGGTACAGTTGGGGGTTATAATTTGTAACTGATTATTTTTAAACTCTAACCTTTCGATCCAATTTGTATCAAAAATAGATCGATTTGGATAATGATACAAAATTTTAAAAAATTTACTTGCATTTTCATTTCCGTTTATTCGTTCCATCCAACTAATTGTACTATTGTTAATTAATCCAATTTTCATAAATTTACAATATTTACTTACAGTGACGTCTGTTTTATTAGAAAAACTTATTTCACACTGTGTTATGCCAGGGGGATGATGAACATAAAAAACATTTTGGAAAATAAAATAAAGAAGAATGAATTGCGATCTACTAATAGTCATTGAAACAAATTAATAATTATATTCCAAATTTATTAACATTAAGCAGATACTTTCACCACGAAAGCAAAAGCAGTTGTAAAAAAATAACAATAAAATACTTAATTTAAAGATATGTAAAAGTTCATAAATAAGGATATTAATAATACTATATAAAATGTGTAGCTTGAAGACTTATTTTGAATGGTTACAATTATTCGATTCCTATTTTTCCATAAACAGTTATTTAAATCACAATTCCTAGCAAATTTCTTATGCTCCACAATAGGATCATCATAACTTAACCAAACAAAAATTTCAATACCACAATAAAAACATTTACAAATATCACTGATTGAAATATAGTAAAAGCCAGCTCCAGCCATCACTTCTGGTCTCAATCTTCCTTTCCATTTCTTAAAAGTGGAAAGTCGTTTTTCATATGTTTTAAATTAACTGTTATCAGTTTCTTTGTCAAAAGTTTCTAAGCACATTTTGTGAAAGGCTTATGAAGACTAACTTTGGTTTCAAAAACAACAAATTTAAATACCTTATAACATCTACATAAATATATCTAAATCTTCATGTTCTGCATCCCATTGATACAAAGCAATATCTTGGTGTCCCCAAGCTAATGTATTAAAACTATAGGGAATTTTATACCGCTTATCGTCTTCAGAACTCAAAGCCAATTTATTAATTAATTCGGTGAAAACTGTGTGTTGTCTAGATCGAAAAACATACATTGAACAAAAGGTTTTAGAATGGTTTTCAACAACATCTTTATAATGAATAAAATCCAACTGCTTTTTAATGGCACTTTTCTTAACACCTTTTGCTTTTTTTGTTAAACTATTTTCCATTTTAATACAATATGCTTTTGCTCCAGTACCAAAGAAAGCAGTTATG
The DNA here is from genome assembly GCA_030620095.1 of Kuschelorhynchus macadamiae. Lineage (NCBI taxonomy): Eukaryota > Metazoa > Arthropoda > Insecta > Coleoptera > Curculionidae > Kuschelorhynchus > Kuschelorhynchus macadamiae. The sequence continues at coordinate 91,963 of JAUTXW010003083.1, forward strand.
GGTTCACCAGCATATTCATCTTTGAATTTTCTTATAACTGATTTTGTAATAGGCATTTCATGAATATTACCAAATTCATAATTAGATGTATCAAATTTGTGAATATTTTTTATCATGTCAGAGTAAATATTTGGAGTTGTGAATTCTAAAATGAACGAATCGGTATCGGTGTATAAAAGTGAAATATTTTCCTGATAAAGAGTTTTAAAAAATTATAAAAGAAATCATACATGACAGTTTTAGATATATCTAATATTGAGAAGCCTACATATATTGGTTTATTGTAAATAACTTGAATCTTTTGCATTTGAATAGCTACCAAGTTTTCAGAAAATATTGTTAAGTCCTTGAAATATGGTTTTGCAATTAAATTCTCAGCACCATCTTTTCTTCTATTTTTTTCTCACTCTGTAACAAGTCTTACGTCAATTCTCCTATCAACATTTTCCATAGTCTTGCCATAAATACTATTATTTGCCAACTTGTAAGTATTACGATCAAATTCATTCTTTGAATCATTTCTTAATTTTGAATTCAAGTCTATATATTTTTTCAACCAATCAGATTGAGAAAACTGTAAAACTCTATGAACTTTAGTCAACTTGAGTCCATGTTCCAAACATTGTTTTAATAACTGATAGTGAATAACATATTTTGATTTATCATTTAAATTGGATATTCATTTTATACATTTAGAATTTGGCGTTTTAAAGTTTTCAGGACAAAACGGAAAATCGTTATGATAGGAATGTAGACTTGTAGGATATTCTAAATCAACTTCTAAAACATGTCCCTTATTAGATCTTTTAGAAATATTCATAATATTTAAATCGTTGATTTCTTTATCTGTTAACCAAACAAAATCTCCCGTTGGAATGTGCTGTGACATTGCATAACCATACAAATTTGCTGCTTCATAATAAATTATGTATTTAGTTGGCTTTAAAGGATCAAAATTTAAAAGAAATGGATTATTAGCTTCAGATTTTCTACAAATGCAAGAGCTCACACCACCGCAAACGCTTTTTTTGAAAAGGTGTATCATATCTGGATCTGTTAACAATTCTAACTCTATTCTAGTATAACGCAAACACGCCTCCCAGTATAAACCTGGAAAAGTATAAAAATGAGCTGGATCGAGCTTATATGTGGATAAACAAGTGCTTCTAAAATTTTCAAAAATATCTGCCAAAAGTAAAGTATCAGAAAGTAAGTAAAGGTCGGAGTATTGACAAAGAGATTCACATTTAAACAATTGCCAAACCTTTACAGCTCTTTGATATTCTGCATCACTGATGTGCTCATCCGTTAAAGTATTATAAAATTGCTCTTTCTCAGGTAAAGTTGTTTCTTCTAATTTTAAATAATCATCAATATAATTGTAAGGAACTACACCTTTTTGGCGAATAAGTTTAAATCTTTCTTCATCATTGAAATTTTTTTTTATTTCTTTACATTGTTCATCTTTTAAGCTTTCAGAGAGTTTTGATAAAGAATGAGATAGAAATTGAAAAGAATCAATGAATCAGTGCAAAAACTCCACCAAAAAACTTGCAAACGGACAGAAGGAGAGAGTTTTTCAATGTAAATTTTCAAAATTTGATGCAACAATTTCGAATTAACCATTATAGCACGTTTTTCAATTTGAAAGCGAGTATAGTAGAAAGAGTAAACAGGACTTTAAAGAATAATATGTGGAAAATATTTAGCATTCAAGGAAATTACAAATGGTTTAATATATTAGCGGATATTGTAAAAGAATATAACAATTCAATAGGAATGAAGCCAAAACAAGTAAATAAAACAAATGAAAAGAGAATCTTGAAATCTGCATTTACTCATGCTAAAACGTTAGATATAAAATCTCCAAAGTTTAAAGTGGGTGATCACGTACGCATAAGCAAGCATCGGGAGGCATTTTCGAAAGGTTACACACCAAATTGGTCAAATGAGATATTCCACATTAAAGAAGTTAAGATGACAAACCCCTGGACATATTTAATTCAAGACGGAGAGAATCAGAACATTCTGGGTGTTTTTTATGAGCAAGAATTACTAAAAGTAAAGCATACCGATGTGTATCTTATTGAGAAGATTTTGAGAAGGAAAGGAAACAAAGTTTATGTGAAATGGTTAAGACTTGATAAAAAATATAATACATGGATTGATAAAAAAAATATTGTTTAATTAAATTGAAATTAAATTTTAGTTAAATTTGTTTTATTTCTGTTCCTCATTTTATGCTTTAGCTGATACAAATCTGTCAGTCTGAAAAGTACTATGTGCTAATTAATTTCAAATAAAATTCACATTTAAGAAATTAAAATTTTATTAAGTAAAACATCAAATACAATTTTTATTAAAACGTGTCAAATATATTTTATTTCTATGTTCCTCAGATAATATCGAATCTAGAATAAGTTTACAATCATTTATTCTTTTTTCAAAACGGAGTCTATCTAAGTACCACATCTGAAAGTTACTCCTACGGGCTTGTCTGTAAGCAAAGCTCCACTTCACTAACACATGCACCTTATTGTTCTCTTCCAGAAAAGATATTGTTTTCTTCGTAATATTTTCTTTTTGATCCATTTTCATTGTTTTCTTCGTAATATTTTGTTTTTGTTCCATTTTGCTTCAATTTGTTTTCCATTTCTTCAGGATATAAAGCAAGTAATTCCATCATAGTTGAAACATTTTCACTGTTAGGATTTTGTGTTGGACTTATGATATTATACACATGCGTACACAAGTCGCCACAATCAGCTGAAATATTATTTTGAAATATTTTGAAATATGTATTGAATTCTTGCCTTTTAATTATAGATAATCTATAATCAATAATTTCCTTCAATCGCCACAAATTGTCCAAAGACTCTTGTCCTAAGTATATGAAGTGTGGGCCTTTTGTAATTTGCAGAACAGGGATATCATTTATTTTCTGGACCTGCAGATGAATATTGTTTATCTTCACACTGGTTTGATCAACTTGAGGAAAGTAGAAATTATTTACAATAATTCCTTGATGAACACAAATGTCTTTCCAATTTTCTTCGGTTAGTGCGATTAAAAATCCAGTTTTTCCACCAATTACAATTTTTGGAGAAAAATCATTTAAACGAATGCCAACAAGAACAAATTTTGACAAAGAATTATTTAAAAAATAAATTTTTGAATTAAGAAGCGTTTCTAAAGGTTTATGAACCACGGCGTTGTTCATAATGACTAAACGAGACTGAAACATATTGCGTTATCCTTGTACTTAAATATTCTCATCCCCACTTTCTTTAAAGTTTCGATTAAAATGGATTAATGAAAAATAGATTTTCAGTTTGAAATTTATAATAAAGATAAATAATTAAAATGGTAATGTATAAAAATAATGCAAAGTTTAATGTAACACTAATGATGGAAAAGTAATATTTTTGAATCCGTCATAATAATTGGTACAGTTGGGGGTTATAATTTGTAACTGATTATTTTTAAACTCTAACCTTTCGATCCAATTTGTATCAAAAATAGATCGATTTGGATAATGATACAAAATTTTAAAAAATTTACTTGCATTTTCATTTCCGTTTATTCGTTCCATCCAACTAATTGTACTATTGTTAATTAATCCAATTTTCATAAATTTACAATATTTACTTACAGTGACGTCTGTTTTATTAGAAAAACTTATTTCACACTGTGTTATGCCAGGGGGATGATGAACATAAAAAACATTTTGGAAAATAAAATAAAGAAGAATGAATTGCGATCTACTAATAGTCATTGAAACAAATTAATAATTATATTCCAAATTTATTAACATTAAGCAGATACTTTCTCCACGAAAGCAAAAGCAGTTGTAAAAAAATAACAATAAAATACTTAATTTAAAGATATGTAAAAGTTCATAAATAAGGATATTAATAATACTATATAAAATGTGTAGCTTGAAGACTTATTTTGAATGGTTACAATTATTCGATTCCTATTTTTCCATAAACAGTTATTTAAATCACAATTCCTAGCAAATTTCTTATGCTCCACAATAGGATCATCATAACTTAACCAAACAAAAATTTCAATACCACAATAAAAACATTTACAAATATCACTGATTGAAATATAGTAAAAGCCAGCTCCAGCCATCACTTCTGGTCTCAATCTTCCTTTCCATTTCTTAAAAGTGGAAAGTCGTTTTTCATATGTTTTAAAATAACTGTTATCAATTTCTTTGTCAAAAGTTTCTAAGCACATTTTGTGAAAGGCTTATGAAGACTAACTTTGGTTTCAAAAACAACAAATTTAAATACCTTATAACATCTACATAAATATATCTAAATCTTCATGTTCTGCATCCCATTGATACAAAGCAATATCTTGGTGTCCCCAAGCTAATGTATTAAAACTATAGGGAATTTTATACCGCTTATCGTCTTCAGAACTCAAAGCCAATTTATTAATTAATTCGGTGAAAACTGTGTGTTGTCTAGATCGAAAAACATACATTGAACAAAAGGTTTTAGAATGGTTTTCAACAACATCTTTATAATGAATAAAATCCAACTGCTTTTTAATGGCACTTTTCTTAACACCTTTTGCTTTTTTTGTTAAACTATTTTCCATTTTAATACAATATGCTTTTGCTCCAGTACCAAAGAAAGCAGTTATGGGTTCACCAGCATATTCATCTTTGAATTTTCTTATAACTGATTTTGTAATAGGCATTTCATGAATATTACCAAATTCATAATTAGATGTATCAAATTTGTGAATATTTTTTATCATGTCAGAGTAAATATTTGGAGTTGTGAATTCTAAAATGAACGAATCGGTATCGGTGTATAAAAGTGAAATATTTTCCTGATAAAGAGTTTTAAAAAATTATAAAAGAAATCATACATGACAGTTTTAGATATATCTAATATTGAGAAGCCTACATATATTGGTTTATGGTAAATAACTTGAATCTTTTGCATTTGAATAGCTACCAAGTTTTCAGAAAATATTGTTAAGTCCTTGAAATATGGTTTTGCAATTAAATTCTCAGCACCATCTTTTCTTCTATTTTTTTCTCACTCTGTAACAAGTCTTACGTCAATTCTCCTATCAACATTTTCCATAGTATTTCCATAAATACAAATATTTGCCAACTTGTAAGTATTACGATAAATTTCAATCTTAGAATCATTTCTTAATTTTGAATTCAAGTCTATATATTTTTTCAACCAATCAGATTGAGAAAACTGTAAAACTCTATGAACTTTAGTCAACTTGAGTCCATGTTCCAAACATTGTTTTAATAACTGATAGTGAATAACATATTTTGATTTATCATTTAAATTGGATATTCATTTTATACATTTAGAATTTGGCGTTTTAAAGTTTTCAGGACAAAACGGAAAATCGTTATGATAGGAATGTAGACTTGTAGGATATTCTAAATCAACTTCTAAAACATGTCCCTTATTAGATCTTTTAGAAATATTCATAATATTTAAATCGTTGATTTCTTTATCTGTTAACCAAACAAAATCTCCCGTTGGAATGTGCTGTGACATTGCATAACCATACAAATTTGCTGCTTCATAATAAATTATGTATTTAGTTGGCTTTAAAGGATCAAAATTTAAAAGAAATGGATTATTAGCTTCAGATTTTCTACAAATGCAAGAGCTCACACCACCGCAAACGCTTTTTTTGAAAAGGTGTATCATATCTGGATCTGTTAACAATTCTAACTCTATTCTAGTATAACGCAAACACGCCTCCCAGTATAAACCTGGAAAAGTATAAAAATGAGCTGGATCGAGCTTATATGTGGATAAACAAGTGCTTCTAAAATTTTCAAAAATATCTGCCAAAAGTAAAGTATCAGAGAGTAAGTAAAGGTCGGAGTATTGACCAAGAGATTCACATTTAAACAATTGCCAAACCTTTACAGCTCTTTGATATTCTGCATCACTGATGTGCTCATCCGTTAAAGTATTATAAAATTGCTCTTTCTCAGGTAAAGTTGTTTCTTCTAATTTTAAATAATCATCAATATAATTGTAAGGAACTACACCTTTTTGGCGAATAAGTTTAAATCTTTCTTCATCATTGAAATTTTTTTTTATTTCTTTACATTGTTCATCTTTTAAGCTTTCAGAGAGTTTTGATAAAGAATGAGATAGAAATTGAAAAGAATCAATGAACCTTAACGATATATTTTTTTTCTTAGCCTTAAGCTTTTCAAATGAAATATATTTTTCCGTGTTTTGTGCGATAACTGTTAGTTGTTCTTTGTTTAAGCATAATTTTTTAAGAAATAGATGAGAATCATAATTACGCAAATTTTGCAATATAACTGGAATAAAGTTAGGTATTCTGTAATTTATGTTGCAGAGTGAATGAGCTGGACCTCTATAAAGACCAGTTATATGACAATGATCTGCAACCCTGTCATTTAAAAGAGGTTTATTACAAATATGACAAACTGTTTCATAGTTATGATAAATTTTGTCCAATTCGTTCAAAGGAATCATCTTTTTAGGAAACTTTAAAAATTTATTGTATATGTTATACACGTCTCTTTCTAAAGAATTTATAAATAATGTATCACAATTTTGACCTCTATATCTTTCAAATTTAGAATAATTATCGTCGAAGGAACATTTAATGTAATAGGGAAATGAATGTGGAATATGTTCATATTGTTTTAAGGTGTATGAAGTAGTAGGATTTTTGTCAACATTGTCATTATTTAAAGGCTTTAAAATGCATTCAAAATCTGCATACACCACGAAAGGAACTTTCATTTGTTTATGATAATTTACAAATTTCAAAATATTATCATATGAATAGTTTCCAAACTTATCTTTTATTAATTCTTTAGAAGGTAGGATAATTCGTAAATGATCACAATCATAGCTATTGTGTTATAATAAATTTTCTTCTGTAGGGAAATATTGTAAACAACCGTCACAAATATATTTTTTTCCGTGATGTTTAGACATTTGTGCAGAAACTAATTTTGATAAATCTTTAATATAGCAATAATGAAAAGTTTTTTCATCGTCATTACTTAATAACAATAAATTGACCTGTTGATTTTTTTTATTCGATGAATAATAAAGTGGACCAATTACTTCATATCTCTTTTTAGGATTTATAATTTCTAATCCATATACATTAATAGAAATATTATTTTTTTCTTCAAAAATCTTAATGTTCTTTAGCAACATTGGAAATTCTATACCTGACATATCCAAAACAGAAGAGTAGTGTGGGTAGGATGAAGTTTCAAAATCTAATCCGCTTGGTTGGTGAAGAGCAGACAGAACTGCCCAGGCGAAGCAAAAGTTGTCATCATTCCTAATGTTGATCACAGCTTGACGTCTCTTGATCTCTTGAGGAAGTTCGATAAAAGATGAGGCTCTCAGCGGATTGTGCTTGTTAACATTAATTTCTAAATGAAGTAAATTCATCAAAGCCCATCCTGCAATGTAAAAATTAAAAAATTACTTTTTTGTTGCCGTTGTAAAATAGAAAATAAATTCTTTACCTGAATCCCTTTCTGCAAATACGTCAGCTTTCTGGTCAATAATGGTGCAGATTTGCTCTAAAAGTTCTTTTGTCTGATATCCCTGGCAAATGACTTGAAACGGCGTATTAAAAGATTTGACATCATAGCTGTCGCTGCTGGGGTTAAAATAGAAACCGAACAGTTTCATATTTAGCTTGATACATTTATGTTTCTGCAGTTCTTGATCTATTAGATGTACAATTTTGTATTCCAAATGTTGAAAATATTCTTTCACATTTATGAAGTTTTGGGGTGAGGAAATCCTATAAGATATTATTCGTTCCCTGAATGCCGACTTGATAATTTCAACACCTTCCTCCAAGCCTATTTTGGAATTGTTCTTGTGCACACTAGATCGAAGATGTCCACCCCATAGACTTTGGTTTATATTTTTCTTGCATTCTTTACAATATTTTACAATATTTGTATAATCTATAAATTAAGAAAAAATATTTTACAAAATAAAACATGAAAAATAAAATGTTCTTACCTTTAACAAGCTTTGGTTGTTTCAACCAACTAGTGAGTGTTGTGGAATTTCCGCAAACATGTTTTTTAATATGTCGCAATAAATTATCCTTTCTAGTAAAGACTTAATTACATGTTACACACTTATGCATTTTTGAAGTTTTCTAGATAATAATAATAAAATTAATATTGTGCATTTTAATTTAGTTATAGTCAAATTTTGAAAAAAGCAGATGCATTTTTGAAGTTCTCTGGATAATAATAATAAAATTAATATTGTGCATTTTTATTTAGTTATAGTCAAATTTTGAAAAAAGCAATAGACATTAATTGACTTTATGAATCCATTTCTTCAAATGAGTCAACTAATTTGTCAAAGGCCTGTTTAACATAATTCACCTTACTTGCGTCTCCCTGTTTAATTGTGATCAAATCAGTTAAATTTTGAATAGCGAAACCCAGACACTTAAGGTTTGCTACTTGTTTTTTATTTTTTTTATTAATTTTAAATTTTTTTTTTTTTAATAATAAATGATAATTTCGAAATTGAATTTTGTTCAACTGGTGAATTATTAAGAGAAATATCCGAAGTTAAATTTGCTTCAATTTGTTTTTCTTGCGAATCAGAATTTACAATATCATATGGTGAATTAATAGGAGATATAGCCGAACTTAAATTTTGATCAATTTGTTCTTCTTCCGAATCAGAATTTTCACTAAACAAAAAGGGAGAGCAAATTGGTCTCGGAGAATTAATTGGCGATTTTAATGTTAAATAATTTGGATTAGATTTTCGAAAACAAACAATATCCTCATAGCTAGAATTTAGATTTTTGTCAATGTCATTCAGTTCTTCAAGAGTTTGTTTAGTTTTTGTTGTAATTAAGTCCGTTTTGTTGTCAATAATGTTATTAAGATCGTTAAGAGTTTGTTGTTGAGTAGCTGTAAATAAATATTTTTCGTTGTTCTGTTTGTTGGCATTATTCTGAACTTGACTATTGTAAATAATTTCATTCAAGTCCTGAATAGTTTGTTGTTGTCTAGTTGTAAATACGTCTGTTTCATTGTTTTGTTGGTTTGCAAAATTTTGCATTTGAGTACATGTGTATAAGTCGAACTCATTGTCAATAATTTTGCTACTCGATGCCAAAAAATAGTCCTTTATGAAAAAAATCGTAATAACAAATAAAATACCAAATAAACGTGTCACAAATATAAATAAAAATGTCACCAATATAAATAAGAATTAAATTTTGCCAAATAAAAATGTTAGAAATATAAATAAAAATTAAAAAATTTCCAAATAGACACAATGAAAACACCAGAAAACTCGCGAGCCCTGCACAGTGTGAATGCAGAAATCAATTGCATTCGTCTCTTCGCTGAGGCGATTTTATATGAAAAAGTTGATCACATATGTCCTACTTAAAGTTGAACGACAATGATACAACCACTTTCCCAAGCCGAGCAACGACCTTGAAAAAAGAAAAAAGGAGAAAGAAGGAAGGGAGAGAAAGAAAGGGTGAGGGTGGGGGGGGTTAAGGGGGGTCTTAGGTTAGGTTAGGTTAAAAAAGAAGAATGGAAAAAAAAGCAGTAGGAAAGAAAAAGGAGAAGGAAAGAAAAAGGAGAAAAATAAAAAAGGAGAAAGAAGGAAGGGAGAGAAAGAAGATGGGGTGAGGGCGGGGGGTTTAAGGGGGGTCTCCCCTCTTATGGGGGGGTGGCGGAGCGGGGAGGGGGCGAAACCCCCTTGCCCCCCCCCTCGAGGTAAAGTTACAAGGAAAGGGACAGTGAAAAAAAAACTTAAGTATTGCAGTAGGATCTGAGAAGGATATCACGCAGGAGTGAAAGTGGTGGTCGATGGGATATATACTTCAGAACAACCACTCGGTGATCATACAGTATCATTCGCTGTAATATCAGTTGTCGCAGCAAATCTATCTATCTAAATCTAAAGTTCCTAACGATGGCAGAAAATATGATTCGAAACGCTGCCCAAATGTAAGAAAATAATATGGAGATCGCCGCTCAAATTGAAGAAAGAAAAGAAATTTTTATTAACTTGGAAGGCGATTCCATCAGTTATAAACATTTATTTTTGGACAAATCATCTAGGCTTGTCAGAAGATCATTCTTGTTTAACATCGACGTTAATTATATTGAGGAAGAGGAAGATGAGGAGGAGGAAGATGAGGAGGAGGAAGATGATCAGGAAATTGACGAAGGAGTGGACATGGATGGATAACTGCTAAATTTAGGAACCGAGGCTGACGTAAAAGTAAGCAAGTTTAGGGCTAGTGAATTATTTAATAATTTTGAAGAAAAAGATGTATGTGTTATACAAAGCTACACTAAAATTGAAAGTCGAAGACTAGGAACATTTGCTATTTGCCTTCCTTGTAGAGCAATTCACATGAGATATTTACGGAGAGGGGAGTCCGATCATGTGAGCTGCCACTACAAAAGAGCTTATGTTGTTAGTGCTTCTGATTTACATTGTGCTATTTGTAGGATACATCTTTTTTTACTAATTCCTGAACCTGCTTGCTTTTACTGCAATAAAAATGAAAAAAAGAGATGGAATATTATGTTGTTAAATATTAATATTAAACATAGTTTGTAAAGGTGATGGGTAGATTATTTTAACAATATTAATTTTAAATATAGGTTATAAACGTAATGGGTAGATTATGTCAAAAGATTAATTTTAAACATAAATTGTAAAGATAATAAGTAGAATACGTCAACAATATTAATTTTAAAAAATGTCAACTGTTACCATAAGCGGTTATATATTTTCAGTGCTATATGCAAAATACTTCTTTTTATTCTAACATCTGACCCTGTATTTTTTTTATTGCAACAAGAACGAAAAATGAAATAACTTATCATATGTAAAAATAATGTGTAGATTATGTCAACTGCCACTATAAGCGCTCATATATTAGCATAAAATTTTGCCAACGCTTGTTTCTGTATTCAATTGAGTTTTCTCTTACTTGATGCAAATTATATTAATATTATTAATATAATTTATATTAAAAAATAATAACTTTTAATTTCCACTGTTTATTTTAAAAATGTTAAACCATAACAATTGTTTTGTTATGTGATGTGAAAATTAGTATGTATTAAAAAACTTGTTTAGAACATTGTTGTTTCAATATAGGAAAAGGAAAAAATATATTAATGTATTATTATTAGTATAATTAAAAAATAATAACTTTTAATTTCCACTGTTTATTTTAAAATGTTAAACCATAACAAATTAGTATGTATTAAAACACTTAAAGAATATTGTCGTTTCAATATAAGAAAAGGAAAAGGAAAAACTGTGTATCAATTATTATATATTTACATTTACTTTTTACAAATTTATTTGACCAGAGTTTTCACAAACACAAATTATGAAAAATATTATCCTCTTTTTGAAACTACAACAAAATGATGTCTAATTGCATCTTTGAAGATTTCTGAACCTGTCTATAATATAACCGAACCAAATTTAAAAGAATGTCAACACGACAGAGTCTCACAAATACAAAATTTATTAAGAACCGAGCATTTAAATGAGGAAGAGAAAGAACTTGTGACAAATGTTTGTTTAGATTTCTCTGATATTTTTTATCTTGAAGGAGACGCCCTTTCTTTCACGAATGAAATAAAACACTCAATAGAAACAAACAACGCTCGTCCTGTTTTTACTAAATCGTACAGATACCCACAAATACATAAGGACGAAGTAAAAAATCAAGTTAACAAAATGTTAGGCGAAGGTATCATACGTCCGTCTATCTCACCCTGGTCTCCACCAGTCTGGGTTGTCCCAAAGAAGCTCGACGCTTCGGGAAAGCAAAAAATGGCGCGTAGTTATAGACTACCGCAAGCTTAATGAGCTTACTGTGGACGATAAGTATCCTTTACCGAACATATCTGACCTCCTCGACCAGCTAGGGAAGTGTGAATATTTTAACACCCTAGATCTTGCCTCCGGATTCCCCCAAATTGAAATCGACCCTAAGGACATCCCAAAGACTGCTTTTTCAGTAGAAAATGGTCACTACGAATTTATTCGTATGCCCTTCGGCCTTAAAAATGCGCCGTCCACCTTTCAAAGGGTTATGGACAACATTCTCCTTGGCATTCAGAATGAGCGTTGTCTAGTATACATGGACGATATAATTATATACTCTCCCACAACCCACGAACACATTTCTCGCATAACAGAAGTATTCAAACGTTTAAGAAAAGCCAATCTAAAAATTCAGCCCGATAAATGTGAATTTCTCAGAAAAGAAGTCGCCTACCTTGGACATCTTATAATCCAAAATGGTGTTAAACCAAACCCATCAAAAGTAGATTGTATCGTCAATTTTCCCGAACCAAAAAATTCTAAAGGCATTCAGTCATTTTTGGGACTGGTCGGCTATTATCGACGGTTTATTCCCAATTTTGCAAAAATCTCAAAACCATTAACCAAACTTCTTAAAAAGGACACTCCTTTCTCATTCGACCCTGAATGCAAATCAAGTTTCGAAGAACTGAAAAAAGCCCTTATCTCTAACCCAATTTTGATATACCCAAATTTTCAAGAACAATTCTTACTAATCACGGACGCAAGCGCGTTTGCCATTGGCGCCGTTCTATCGCAAGGACCAATAGGCAAAGACCTCCCTATTGCGTATGCGTCTAGAACCTTATGTAGTGCGGAAACAAAATATTCGACAATAGAACGCGAATTACTTGCAATCGTTTGGGCCGTAAAGCACTTTCGCCCCTACCATTTTGGGAGAAAATTCATTCTCATTACGGACCACCGACCCTTGACGTGGTTGTTCTCGATAAAAGACCCAGGAAGCAGATTAGCTCGTTGGCGTCTTAAGCTCGAAGAGTATAAAATCGAGTACAAAGCCGGGAAAATTAATAAAAATGCCGACGCGCTATCTCGGATTAAAATTAACCATTTCCAAGAATGCGCAAAACTCCAGTCTAAACTTCAAATATTTGCCTCTAACAAAGACGACATACGAAACAGACCGTCAACTAGCAAAGAAACATTCCAATCAGACAACGAAAATGGAGACGAACCAGACACAGAACAACTAACAGAGGAATATAATCGTTTTGTACACCTCTATAAAACTAAATCCATTATAGATTATTCCAAAATAGAATCATCAAACTCCCAACTTTTAGACAAGTGTCATAAAAATATCATTACCTTCTTTCGTCGAGCAAAATTAGAGGACATCCACCTTAAAATCATTGAAGGTATTTTTGAGGAAAACTTTCACTTTGTAAATAACAAAATAAACATTGTGTCCAGCAAAACCGTGAAAGATCGGAAATATTTTATAATTCCTCTGCCATCTGACAACGACATCGTAGCCCAATACCTCTTTTATGCCCTATTTACTGGCAAAGACAATTTTGACGCAAGACATCCGTATTGTGTCGAAAATAACTTAGAACTCCCAATTTTGGAAATGCTTTCATTTATCCTTTCCGACCTAGACGTTAAGTTCAAAATATGCCAAAATATTGTAAAAACACCTGATGAGGATCAAATCCCCATTATCCTAGACCACTATCATTCCGGAAGAAACAACCTTCACCGCGGAATAAATGAAACTATTAAAAGGATAAAGGAAAAATATAATTGGCCCGGATTAACGAAAGATGTCGAAAATTTAATCAAAAAGTGCGAAATATGCCAAAAAGTAAAATTTTGTCGAAAAAACCTCAGTACACCCCTCGTAACTACCGAAACCCCGAAAACACCATTCGAGAGGATTAACATCGATCTTTTTGAATATCCTGTTAGTAATTACGCTCTCACTATTAGGGATGAACTGACCAAGTTCACACAAGCTTATCCCATTTCCGATAAAAAAGCCTCGACAGTCGTGAGCACACTCCTACTATTCTTCCAACATTTCGGCACCCCCTTAAGGATACATTGTGACCATGGCTGTGAATTCGACAACGCTTTAATGAAGGATCTTTGCGGACTCTATGACGTAAAATGGACATTTTCTAGCGTCAGTCATCCACAGTCAAATGGATCTCTTGAGCGATTTCACGCGACCCTGACCGAAATGATCCGAGTACATAAAGCTGAAAACCCAAACGAACACCCATTCAATATTCTCCCTTACGCCATTATTTGCTACAATAATACCAAAAATAAGACACATGGTTTTACACCGTATGAGCTCATCTTGACAACAGAATGGAACATTACTATAAAGTCGCACGGACAAGAACAAACGCACAAAAAGAAAAATCTAAAATACGATTTGACAACGCAGTTAAACGAAACACCACCGAATATAAAATTGGAGACAAAGTCTACGTGAAAGAATCCCAAATAGTCACTAAAGCTAACAACAAATTTAACGGACCTTTCGAAATAACCGAAATCTTCGGAACTTCCGCCACAGTCAAAAATTTATCTACGAACCAATATTCTAAAATAAATTTTGATAGACTAAAACCTTTCTATGACTAGTCTATTCTTTTCAGACTCTTCGGGATACTGTCAGCCGTGACATCCCAGTTTACCATTACTCCAATAAACAATACCGTAGGACTGTTTTTCCATGAAGAAAGTATCATCAAAATATCAAACGAAAAATGGACGCTTCTGGTCTATAAAGAATTGAAACCCTTAAAAGAAGCCATCTCACACAACGAAAAAATTCTCTCCGAACTAATAGACACATATGAAATACCTGAACCTAGAATTTTAGCCTCTAAAGTAGACGTACACACACATTAGTCTTCTAAAACAACTCGCCAACGCCGTTAATCAAAAATACAGAGAAATAATCGCGGACACTAAACCTTACGAATTTAGGACAAAACGCGGTATATTCAATGGCATTGGTACTGTATGGAAATCGATTACAGGTAATCTAGACGCTTCGGACGGAAAATACTTCAACGATTGCATAGAAAAAGTAACACGGGACGAACATCAAATCGAAAAACTCTTAAAGAACCAAATTTCCGTTACCACATCTCAACCAAAACTATTGGCTGATAACAGTTTCTGATCCCTTGCCAGTCACAGTGAAATGCGGAAGCAAAAACATCGTCACCAACTTAATCAACATGAACTCATTACTAAAATTACAACCGGAATGCAATGCCTTCATTGGAAGCACAAGGGTGCACGCCAAATACCCCATTGACAAATACAAAACTGTCACATACCAAAATCACCCGGTAAAAATACCCTTCGAATGCTGCATTCATCTTCCCAAAAAGTCTCAGATCCTAGATCTGAAACCTCTCAAACTCAATAAACTTGATATTGAGGATCTAAATATTGCCCAACACAAACTCAATCAGTATTCTGACGAACTAAACAATCTCATCAATGAACCCTTTGTGACCAAACATGTTCATTGGTTCACCGATGAGACCATAGAAGAAGCAGTAGAACTTCAATTCCACCAAGGCTTGTAAAAGTCGCTGCAAGGCAACAACTTTTCTTTTATAGGGGGAGTTGTTATATCCGCTGATAGCCACGTGCAGGTGATGACCTTCGGTCACACGGTATCGAGCACAGGAAATTGCAACACCTCCGAGAATGCCGAGCCAGCAACCAGCCGTTGCAGTTCGCACGGATAGAAGACGCTGCATCAGCATTCAAATTAATATAAGTTGTTCTGAATTGTAAATAAATAGTTCAGTTGATATTTTAGGCTGTTAGAATGTTAGTTTAATTTTTGAAATTATAAAGTAGTGTTTTTAAGTATTAATAAAATATTTTTTTTAAAAAGTGAATATTATATATATATATATATATATATATATATATATATATATATATATATATATATATATATATATATATATATATATATATATATATATATATATATATATATATATATATATATATATATATATATATATATATATATATATGTATATATACATATAGTTATATATACATTTATATATATATATATATATATATCATCGTAGTATATATATATATATCATCGTAAAATATATTATCGTAGAACACAAAATATATCATCGTAGTATTAAAAGTATATCATCGCAGAACATAAAATATATCATCGTAGAACACAAAATATATTATTATTATTATTAATTGTATTAATTCAAAGATTAATAATTTTATCAAACCCTTTCTTAGCGTTTGTCACAATTACCTCAAACTTCTATATACAATATTTAAATTTTCGCCTATTATATTAATCCGTAAAATCAAAAAATTCTCTAAGTCAAATGCGGAGCGTGTCTTTGGCGTTTGTCGTTTTCCAATATTTTAACGACCCCAAAGGCACCTTCGTACTTTTGGTCCAATTTAGCCAAGTGGCTATTACCCAATGGATGAAACACCAGGTCTCTAACTCCTAGGAATGGTATTTGGAGTCTATCGCCGACGTACGCTTTAAGAAATATGCCAACGCCCTTAATTGATTGTCGTGACGTTGTTATGAGCGATACGTAAGTACCGAGCGCGATATTTTTACTATATTTACGGGGACAGGCTATTAAACTATCTGGATTTTCCCCAATTAAGTGACTATTAACCGTAGTCGACGAAATTGTCACGTGATTTACGATTTTTTCGATTTTAACTACCGTATCTTCTAGAATAATATGACTTCCGGTGTGAATTTCGATGTCCTTGTAATTAAAAAGATCTCGCCCGATTATAACGTCAGGCGTCATTATTTTATCACTAACTATATAGAAACAAATATGAAAAGCGATACCATTATTTTCGACTCTCAAATTTGCTTTAGTACTTACAAAAATACTATTATTTCTAATCGTCTTTAAGGTAATAAACGCAGGCTCCAAGTGACACGCAAGTTTTTTAGCGATTTTTTTGGACAATAAGCTGCACTCCGCTCCCGTATCTATCAAAAAATTAACTTTAAAACTTTGAATAACAAATGTGGTACAAAATTCACGATTTAAGTTTACAGAAAAATAGTTTACCTGGGACGAAGACGATGGTCGATCGGGCTTCCTTTGAAAATAATCAGAAGCATAGTGCCCACGTTTTTTGCAATGAATACAAACAACTTGAGATGTATTATGTACTCGTGAATAGTACAACACGGAACTGTTATTTAAATCAACTTTGAAATCTCTATAAGGGTGGGCATGGCTACTTTTTAGAGTTACGTCTTCTGAAAATGTATTTGACCAATGCAATTTATAATTGCTTAAAAGAAAAAAGAGTTGAAAAAAAAAAAAAAAAAAAAAATATATATATATATATATATATATATATATATATATATATATATGTTGATTTTTACTCCTTCACGGATGGAAAAATACAATGTGTTTTCATTCCGGGTGTACATCCGTTCACTACTGTCGTTCTGAAAAGAACAGTTTTGCTGACGTTTCGCCAAAATCACATTTGGCATTTTCGAAGCTTTCTTTCTCGCGTCCGAATAGAGACTCAAGTCTCAAGTCTCTATTCGGACGCGAGAAAGAAAGCTTCGAAAATGCCAAATGTGATTTTGGCGAAACGTCAGCAAAACTGTTCTTTTCAGAACGACAGTAGTGAACGGATGTACACCCGGAATGAAAACATATATATATATATATATATATATATATATATATATATATATATATATATATATGTTCTTTCTGGCATACTCACTCACAAATGGATTTCGCCTCTTTTTTGGTGTGTTGACTAGACTTCTGTTATTTTAAATAATGGATCCTTCAATAAAGACTCAATTTGAGAAATATCCGTATAGTTATTATTTTGCATATAGCAGACAAGAAAAGGCTTTGAAGGTAGTGCATTTGCGATGATTTCTATCCACTGTCTTGGATGGGAAATAATAGCCGTTTTCTTTTTCCTCCTTAGGCCCAAGTGGTATATAAAAAACGCAGTAACAAAATATTACATGAAGTGTTACGCTACTTTGTTGTTTATATACCTTTTGGTTCCAAACCTAATTGTTTGACATTTTAAGAATTATGATTTTAATTATAATAACAATTATTTTTGCCTTTAAATCGGATTTAAAAGTGTCTAGTTAATTTCTCACATAAGGACAATAGAAATGCGCTTACCGGTAGAACGAAATTCCTTTCTTCCTTGTGCTTTTAATATGGGTTTAAATTAAAAATGTTAATTGTACTTTGATTTATTAAGAGTTTATGCAAACTAGGAAGTACTAAATAAAAATGAAGGCGTAGGAACTTCTGTAACCTATATTAATATTTTTGTAAAATATAATAAAGCATTTTCAACCAATAAAATTTATTGGTACCGTATAATAGCAGTTCTATTTTAATTTGTTTGCTCCCAGGAGACCAACATTTACGAGAGAGGAAAAGGATATATATATATATATATATATATATATATATATATATATATATAAAAATTGAAAATTCCTTACTGCCGAAATTCAAAAAGACCCCAGATGTAATAAAGAGTAGGTATTTCAATATTTTATAACTTTTGAGAACGCAATACCCGAATCTTACCCTGGACCCCAATGAATTTAATTACGGCGTTGTTATCTATCCTCACTGAGGATTCCTCAGCCAATTATTCCAACCAGTCAGTTCAAAGATTAATTTACTTAACAGATTTACATATACCATACCTAGGATATTTGGTCTATTTTGATCGTTCTATTATTTATTTTTTTAATCAACCTGCATTGCCGAGTAGAGACAAATTGTATTTAAACACAACAGTTTTACATTTAAAACTTTATCAAAGTTGAAATTTTAAATTTACTTGTGCTGTAACGCGGAAATAATAGAGGTATAAAAGCATTATTTTGTATGTAATTTTATTGTTTTTGCACAGCTACGGGTAAACAAAACCGCTTGTAAATAAATATTTACCTACTTGATACGATTTTAAGGCACACTACACTTTTTCTAACGCAATATTTTCACTTTTTGATAAATCAGTGGTGGGTTGTAAGTTTTTATACTCTATAGGTATTAGGTATTTATTTAATTTTGGAATTATTCATCATGCATTTATGTATTTCCATCATCCTATCTTGACCAGAGCAATGTCTAGGTCTAGGGTACCAACGAACATAATACGACCGAATGAATCCAAGTTGCAGACACGCGTGTGTATCTCCTATTATGGAACTTTAACTTAAAATAAGCGTTAAAATAAACCATATGTGCAAAGAACTTACCCTTCATGAGTGAATAAGTGATTTTTAGGCTACAATAGTATTTCCACATACGGTTTAGGCAAACAATATTATAAGGTATTATAAAGAAAGGTCAGCTGAAAAAGTAGACTAAAATTAGACAAAGACAGGAAAAGGTATTCTCAATTTAAAGGGAACATTCGTATCGCCGAGGATTTTGACTTGCTGATAAATTATAACCTACAAAATCAACAGTGTTGCTATGGTTGTGTGTCACTCCAAGACGTGATACCAAGTGAAAAACTAACCTGAACCTGAACAGTGTTGCTCCGCACAGTGGTTAAAATATATATATATATATATATATATATATATATATATATATATATATATATATATATATATATATATATATATATATATATATATATATATATATATATATATATATATACAATGTGTTTTCATTCCGGGTGTACATCCGTTCACTACTGTCGTTCTGAAAAGAACAGTTTTGCTGACGTTTCGCCAAAATCAAATTTGGCATTTTCGAAGCTTTCTTTCTCGCGTCCTAATAGAGACTGTCAGTGAAACGTCAGCAAAACTGTTCTTTTCAGAACGACAGTAGTGAACGGATGTACACCCGGAATGAAAACACATTGTATTTTTCTATCCGTGAATGACTAAGAATCAACACAAATATATATATATATATATATATATATATATATATATATATATATATATATATATATATATATATATATATATATATATATATATATATATATATATATATATATATATATATATATATATATATATATATATATATATATATATATATATATATATATATATATATATATATATATATATATATATATATATATATATATATATATATATATATATATATATATATATATATATATATATATATATATATATATATATATATATATATATATATATATATATATATATATATATATATAATATACATATACATATATGTGTTGATTCTTAGTCCTTCACGGATGGAAAAATACAATGTGTTTTCATTCCGGGTGTACACTACTGTCGTTCTGAAAAGAACAGTTTTGCTGACGTTTCGCCAAATCACATTTGGCATTTTCGAAGCTGTCTTTCTCGCGTCCGAATAGAGACTGAAGTATTGGAGACTGCGACGCTTCCTTTTATACCCCCACGTTTGTTGTATTTCCTAAGAATTCTTCCGATTCTGTCTGTTGTGCCTTTTACATATGGTAAGACTACTTGTTGCTTTCCTGGTTCATAATGTTTGTTGTTCGTTGTTCGAGAACCCTGTGCATTAATAGCTTTCTCTATGGTGCGATTTGTGTAGCCATTTTGCTTTAAAGCACTAGATATTACCTTAAGTTCGTTTTGTCTCGTCTGTGTTTCAGTTAATAGCACGGATCTGGATATTAGAGTATTTACCACAGCTTGAATTTGTGCTGGGTGATTATGTGATCTTGCATTTAAAAATCTGTCTGCATGTGTTGGTTTTCTGTACACGGTGTATTCGAAATGTCCGTTATACAGTTTTGTGACCAGAACATCTAAAAATGGGGTCGGTCAAGTTTCCCCCCCGAATAAAACGAATTTCAAACTTCAACTATCATTTTGCACACAATAAATGCAATTTTGCACACTCACCCAAGAGAAACTAAACCAAACTTGGCCGTTCCCCCCCGTCTTTCAAAATATCTAAATATGTTTATATCAATCGTCCCATCTAATTTTGCACACCCTCCTGAATAAAGTTAAGGGGGGTCAAAAATTTGCATTTTCCCCCCCGTTTGTCACGAAATTGAATAACTTCTATGCTACTTTATTCACCTAATTTTGCACACCTGTTTTTAAATTTTGCACACTCTCCTAGAGAAAGTTATGAGGTGTCGAAAATTTGTATTTCCCTCCCGTCAGTCACAAAATTGAAAAACTATTCTGCTACTCGTTTCACCTACTTTTGTACAAGTTTCCACACCTATTTTCTCTTTTTGCACACTCTCCTGGAGAAAGTTATGGGGTTTCCAGAATTTGTATTTCCACCCGTCTGTCACGAAATTAAAATAAATATTTTTATGATAATCGGATCACCTATTTTCGCACACTAATTTTTAAATTTTGCATATTTGTACTAGTTGCTAAGACAACACAGCACTTGCAAAAGAAAGTACCGGAACGCTTAAATAAGTTATCTTAAATGAAATGTTATTTTTATTACATTGAATTCATCGACTCAAATTTAGTAAGATCCCAAATTTGCAACTTTAAAATCAGTATCCATTCTGTTAAGTTATTGTTGCTTTAGTTCGTTAACTTTTAATCTCTTTATCTTAGTGTTATTGGTGTTTGGTCGTTGTTGTCTCGCCCGTTTTTAAACACGCTTTAAGTATCAACCACTAGTAGAAGTTAGACCAGTCTCAGGCCGCGCCGGGATAAAGTGTGAAGGAAAGGCGTCAATATCAGTGTGAACAAAACGCGTCAATATCACTTCTAAGACAATAAAAATCAATGGGGCCTTCTATTTAAGATAAGAACACGACCACGTGTAGCACAAAACTGAGAAAATCTCACAACAGTAGTGATACCATTTTTTAATTCCGCTTTCAGAAACACTTAAATATCGAATTTTGTAAGCAACAGCAAGCAGTTTTGAAAATATTCAAGCGTTCCCGTACTTTTTAGTGTAAATGCGGTGTCATCTGTCAGAAACTATTACAGAAAGAGTGTTGTAGATTTGAAATCTTACTAAATTTGAGACAGCTAATTGCAATAAAAATAAAAGAGTCATTCCATTTAAGATAAAAAAAAAGTATTGGATGTAGCGCAAAACTGGAAACTCTGCCAACAGTGCCGATACTTTTTTTAATTTGGCGTGCCCAAAAACCCCAAATGCTGAATTTTTAAGCATAACTTTAGCGGTTTTGAAGATATTTAAGCGTTTCGGTTCTTTTTACTAACCCTGTATACGTATTGGTATTACTACCATCAGTGTGCGTCGCCTCGGTTTGAGAATGCAGACGCCGCCGCCGGTGACGGGCCAATTTAAAAATAATTAGAAGTAAAAAATTGAAAAAAAATAAAAACAATAGGTCCTTCGATTTTGTTCCCTTATAATTAAAGGTATTTATATTTAATTAGGAATACTGTAATATTATTTACTAAATAGTAAAAAATAAACCAAGTACGTCTACGTCTGATTTATGCTGTCTATCACCGACACTTTGTACGCCCAGCTCTATTTCCTATGATGGGAATACAGAAACTGCACCTCAAATTGTAAAGCTAATAATAATCGACATACAAAAAAAGAGTAGCTACGTTTTATAACAAATAAGTTAGGAGGGAAATACAAATTTTCGACCCCCCATAACTTTCTCTAGAAAAGTGTGCAAAATTTAAAAACAGGTGTGCAAAATTGTGCAAAATTAGGTGAAACGAGTAGCACAACAGTTTTTCATATTTGTGACTGACGGGGGTGAAAATACAAATTTTCGACGACCCATAACTTTCTCTAGGAGAGTGTGCAAAATTTAAAAATAGGTGTTCAAAATTGTGCAAAATTAGGTGAATAAAGTAGCATAGAAGTTTTTTAATTTTGTGACAAACGGGGAGGAAAATGCAAATTTTTGACCCCCTTAACTTTCTCTAGGAGGGTGTGCAACATTTAAAAATTAGTGTGCAAAATTAGATGGGTCGATTGATATAAACAAATTTAGATATTTTGAAAGACGGGGGGGGACGGTCAAGTTTGCCCCCCGTTTAAAAAAATGGTTGAGTTTCTCTTGGGTGAGTGTGTAAAATTGTATTTATTGTGTGCAAAATGATAGTGTATCTATTTTTGAAATTCGTTTGATTCGGGGGGGAAACTTGACCGACCCCTAAAAATGGTTGTTTTGTTATTTTCCTCTAACTCTAGAGTAAATTGTATTCTGGGGTGGATAGAATTTACGTGAGTCAGAAATTTTTCGAGCTTTGCATGACCATGTTGCCATATAATAAATATGTCATTCACATAACGAATCCATTTGGGCTTTAAACGTGCTTTCTCAAGAGCTTCTTTCTCGAAGTATAGCATAAATAAATTTGCGACTACTGGTGATCCTGCTGGCCATCCAAGACCAAGTCGTTCCAACCAGGAACTATACTAAGTTCATTATGAAGCAGCAGTTGGAAAACACAAAGTGCAGAGTATGCAGGTCGGCCGAAGAGACTGTACAGCATCTAGCTGGAGGCTGTACACCGCTCGCCTCCACTAGATATCTGGAGAGACATAACAACATGGGGAAGGTCGTTCACCAGCTACTTGGACTCAAGTGGGGAGTCATACCGGATTTCACAGCATACCATATATATACGCCACAAGCTGTGATTGAGAACGACATGGCTAAGATCTACTGGGACGTTAGAGCATAACCGACCAGATGTGGTATTGTGGAATAGGGAATAGAGAAGAAAAAATCGCAGTGATTATTGACTTTGCAATCCCCCTAGACCACAACATGTCTCAAACATATGCCACAAAAATTAGCAATTACACCGCCGTGTCCAGGGAAATGAAAGCCATATGGAACCTGGATAATGTCAAAATTATACTTCTTATTATCAGTACGAATGGGCTCGTGCACGTCGACACGATCCAACACCTGAGGGAGCTGGACCTGCCCGACACAGCAATCCTATGGATGCAAAAAGCAGCGATATTGGGCACGGTCGGAATCATCAGACAAGTAGTCTTCCCTCATTAACAGCGGCAGGCGTCCTTGGCTAAGGCCCGGATGCTTGTTGAAACACCACTTCCAGTGTGAAAAAAAAATGTATGTCATATATTTATATATATATATATATATATATATATATATATATATATATATATATAAATATATATATAATATATCCTATATATATATATATATAAATATATGAATATATATATATATATATATATATATATATATATATATATATATATATATATATATATATATATATATATATATATATATATATATATATATATATATATATATATATATATATATATATATATATATATATATATATATATATATATATATATATATATATATAATACAACATGGAAATTCATTATCACTAGTATAACAAAAAAACAATAAAATTACTTAACAAAAAAAAATGTTTTAGAAATTTTGCACTAATTTATTTCAGTTTGACAGCTGTTTCGACTCCCTGTGACTTTTTCAAAAACCAATTCAAGACTGATACTAAAATTGGAATATTTAACAATAATAAAAGAGTAAAGTGTCTACCTTTATACCTAATGTCTGAGTGGGTTGGGGAGCCGTTTAAATCCGTTTGATGGTTCAATAAAATTTACGGTTTTTCCACTTCTTTATTTCTGGACTTTCGAAGTAATTTAATTTGTAAGTTTTATTGACTGAATGCAACATTTGAAATTCCTTTGATAAAATTGTGATTTGTTTCTAATAAGTGTTTTGCCTACCCGTTTGACCAATATATACTTTTTCACAACTCTTTTATACGTTTATAAAAAGCTCTACCCGTTTGACCATTATACACTTTTTCACACGAACCACATTTTAATTCATATACCCCAGATTGTTGGTCCTTATTTGTATTAGACTTGTTATTCTTAATATATTTACCTAAAGTATTATTTGTACAAAGAGCTACTTTATAATTTGTTTTTTTAGATAGTTCTCTATTTCAGTGCTTTTTTTTCCTGTAAATGTTAATGTGTTAAACTATGGCGGATAAAGGAAAAAACGGTTATTGCGTTGAAAAAAGAAGACTACATACAAAAAACTATAGATTTTCTAAATCCTGAGAACTTTAATAAAATAGATAAAGATTTGACAGATATCTTTCAAAAAGTGATTAAATTATTGGTACATTTTGTAACTTTAAGCCTAAATATAGTATAACAAATAGCATCGAATTAATTATTATTATTAAGGATATAACTATTCCAAATAACGCTATTTTAGTTTCTTTGGATGTGCAAAACCTATTTCCCAGTATCCTCCCTATTGAAGCTATGAACTTAGTGGATAATTTGCTAGTAAAAAACAAAGTCAACCCTATTGTTAGGAATAACATATTAGATTTCTTGGCAGTATGCCTAGATCAAAATTATTTTGCATTTTTGGCTCGATCTATTTAAGTAAAGAAGGTTAAATAATCGGCAACCCGTTAAGTCCTATTTTAGCTGAAATATTTCTTGATAGAACAAATAATTGATAATCAACCTGTAAGAGATACGTGTTTTTATTGATACAGATATGTTGGCAATATTTTGGCTTGTTTCACAGGTACAGAGAGACAACTTAACCTCTTGCTAAATTCTATTGATAAATTACATGAATATATTAGATTTACTTTAGAATTAGAATAAAATAAGTCCATACTCTTTTTAGATTTAAAAATCAGAAACAATAGTAATAAACCCTGATTTTGAAATTTATCACAAACCATCGTATACAGATATAACAATACATAATACATCAAACCATAAGACATAAGATGGCAGTTTTATACATCGTTTAATTAATGTACCTCTTTCAACAGAAAATTGTAATAAAGAACTTAATATTATAAAACATATATAGGTTATGACAAAATAAAAAAAAACAATATAAAAAAACACTCAATTTGGTTTATCTTAATTTTAATACACAAGACAAAATTCAGTTTAACATATTAACATATACGGGAAAAAATTAGCAGTAAAATAGGTAAATATCTTAAATAAAAATCATAAAGTAGCTAGCTTTTTGTACAAATAATGCTTTAGGTAGATATATTAAGAATAACAAGTTTAATACAAATAAGGACCATACATCGTATATGAATTCAAATATGGTTCTTCTGAAAAAGTGCATATTGGTCAAAAGGGGTAGTTTTTTTATGAACGTATGAAAAAACACAAAACATCACATATTAAGTAAAAAAACAGATTTAAATTGCGCAAAATACTTACTAGAAACAAATCACAATTTTAACAATGAATTTAAAATGTTGCATTCAGCCAATAAATGTTACAAGTTAAAGCAAGGAAAAACAATATTTTATTGAACCATCAAACGGACTTAAATGGCTCCCCACTGTTAAACCTTGATACCTAATGGCAGGTAGACACTACCCTTTTATTTTTGTTAAAAATTCGAGTTTTAGTATCAGCCCTAAGTTGGTTTTTGAGAAAGACACAGTTTATGGAAACAGCTGTCAAACTAAAATAAATTAGTGGAAATTACTGAATAAAAATAGTGTGTTTTTTTATTACACTAGGATATATTATTGAATGGTTGTTAAAATTCGCAAACTGAAAGGTACGATGTAAAAGGATTTTTTAATTAATTAGCGTACACATTAAGATATTTTGAGGCATTTATTGTTACGTTTTGAGAACTTAGATTATTTTGCGTAAAAAATATATAAGAGATTGTTAAAATGAGTATAGCGTGCGTTACAAACAAAATCGTTAATCGGTAAAAAAACTTAATAGACATGGTTAATTTGGAAATGTTATTTTTTTAGATTGTAAAGTGTTATTAACCTGTGAGAGATTTAATATTTAAAGAATAATTAACGTTCAATTATTAAGTTGTTTTTATTTCTTTTTATCACTCAAAAGAACAAAAAAGTATTTTTGGCTTGTAGATTTGAACCATTATGCAAGGTAATCGAAAAACTGGTTAAAATGAATTATTTTCCGCCATTGTAGAGAAATATATCGCAACACAGTAAAATATAAAATTTTCCTGAGTCAAAAAGACGTGGTGGTGTCCGTGTTTTTCGACCGAAAAGAAAATTCAATAAATTGATGATAAATATTAATGCTACACTTGAAGGACAACCAACACCAGTTTGTGTTTATAGTTTTGCTTATAATTACAACAGTATAAATAAATAAGTCTACCGTGTATTTACATTTTATATAAATTTTACTTACAGAAAGGGGTTTCCATATTATAATTAAACCTTTCAGAACTAATAGATTTTGCTAGAATATTTCAGTTAAAGGCAGTGTATTATTTATATTTACTATACTAAAACCACGTCACAAGTTTTTGTCGTTGCTTCTTGTATATTTGCAATCGTAAAAAAATCAACCTGCAATGAAATGTTAAAAAAATTCAGCCCCAAAAAACTATTAATCCAATTTACTTAAAATATTGTATAAAAGTCAAGTGTGAAATAAGGATATAGTGACAAAATTTAAGTGCGAATATTATATTTCAGACTAAAATATTGGCTTAATTAAATGTTTAAATTGTCGGCAAAATTCCATTTCCTGCAATAAAACCTTATTTCAATGAAGGAAAGTAATAAATTACACAATTATTAGACTAAGATAATCTGAAAAATGAGGGTGATTATTTCACAATTACAATACTTCCCTTTTACTAGGGAAGTAAAATCGGTAAAGTTCCCTTAACTCAAGATTTTCTTCGTACAGAATTAGGGCTACATACATATAACACATTTTATGAATCCATATACTAAGTTGTTTGGAAATACCTTAAAAAAATGAAATAAATTACCATTTGTTTACAGCAGGGATCGCCAACCTTTTTATTGTGTGAAGCTACATTAATAACGTCTAATAGATAGTAAGCTACCTGAACTTTTTTGATCAAAATATACATTACACATTACAGGTTGGCCAGTGGTCGTCAACCCATAGATCGCGAGCTCCAGTAGCTCCCATGTACATTTTTAGTAGATCACGAGTGTTAAGTAGACAAATTTAAAAAACTGTAGAAATTTCTATTAAATATACATCACCGATATTAAACTATATACTTGAAAAGTTACTATCCCATGTTGCCATACGACATAACTAGCAAGAAAATATTGCATATACAGCAATATTTATCACCTACTTTTCAAAATAAGAAATACTTGTGATTGTTATATCATCTATTTGTAGGATATAACTTGTCTTTTATCTATTATTTTAAATCTATTTAGATATCATAGTTATGAAAATGCAGGATGGAATACACTGTATATTAACATGTATGTAGTGATCTACCAAATTTGAAAATATATTATATAACATCATAGGGTTAACAAAGAATGGAAGCTTTCACGTTTTTGATCTATTACACAATCGTGGTTCTTGGAATAAAACTTTGTTAAATTGTACTACTAATATTACTTTTCATATTGGAATGCACAAATGGATGTTTACTTCCTTTTAATTATCTGCGGTTGTGGAGTAAAGAATGATTCATATTACAGAAGGCAAAACGTCGGAAAGTGATTCCATTCTGATTCCCTATAATTTCAAGATCCATGATTTTTGATCATAAAGTTACATTAAATTTTCTATTGTAAACGACTGCAAACAGGTTACAAACTCATATTTTATAACTTTCACCTCATTTTTAAAATCAATATATAAATGTATAAAATGAATTATATTATTATTTAAATTCTGATGGATTTGGATTGATAACAGTTAGTAAGAAAAAATTGACAGCTGTCCTCGAATTTATATACACATTATTGTAACTTTTCAGGGGGTCAATATATGTATATATATATATATATATATATATATATATATATATATATATATATATATATATATATATATATATATATATATATATATATATATATATATATATATATATATATATATATATATATATATATATATATATATATATATATATATATATATATATATATATATATATGTTACGGTTAAATTGTTTACTTGGCTAGTTTATAAACTAACTGGATAGTATATAAACTATCCAAACGTCTGGTTATTTTGATGGAAAATATTTTGTCGACTAAAATAGCTGCCAGTATTGGTTGGTTTGAATACTATCCAGCTAGTTTACAAACTATACAAGATTTGCAGCTAAAGTATAAACCACAAGAAAAGTATACAAAATAACCGGTGTTTTTGGCTAGTTTAAAAACTATCCACGGCAAATGGATAAAATGTGAACTTAACAATCCTAGTAATACATAATAACTAACTCGTTGGTTAGTATGTAAATTAACCAAATCCATTTGGATAATTTATTAGAAAAGTGAGGTTATGTTTAGTGTCGCGTGTTGTTATTGTTTACTACTGGTGTTTTAGCGATTTTAGTCTTTAAAAAATGAATCAACAACAAAAATTTGAAAGTATCATCTCGGAAGTTTACCAGAAAAAGTCGCGAAATTCAAAATTAATGAATGATAATGAATACAATGAACTTTTGCAACGTATAAAGATAATACGCGAAACTGGACCTAACAGTAGTAACAAGAGTGATTATCATGTGATAAGTACGTATGATTTACAGAGAATCGAATCATCTTATATAATATTACATAAAAAATCCAGAAAAATTATGTTGCGTATGAATGAATTTTATGATGCCATTAAAGTTGCCCACCAAGAAACTGGGCATGGAGGTCGTCAAGCAACTACAAAATTATTAAATGAAAAGTATTATAACGTAACACAAGAAATGACGAAATTATTCATTGAAACTTGTGAAAACTGTCAACTCAAACGAAACAAAACCAAGAAAGGTATTGTTGTTAAACCAATCGTTTCGAATCATTTGAACTCTCGGTGCCAAATCGATCTCATCGACTTACAAACTAGACCGGATGGTGACTACAAATTTATTTTTGTCTATCAAGACCATCTAACCAAATACGTCCGGTTGTTATTTATAGCTGTTTTCATTCTGGAATTGGACGCAGTCCTTATGAAGCATTGTATGGTGTAAAATGTAGAGATGGTTTAAATAACCTACCCTTACCTACTGATAAAATTAAAAACATACGTACAGAAGAAGAACTAGAAACAATATTGTCGTCTAGTAATGATACCGAGGAGAACATGGTAGAAGATTCAGATCCTACAAATAACAATTATGAACCCAATGAAAATCCTATCACCACCGAAAATAAAATGATCGTGGAAAACCGTTATGGTACGTAGTATTTTCCAATTCTCAATAAGTATGTACAACCTAATATTTTTCAGATTTAATTCAAAATCCTACAAATAACAATTATGTACCCGATGAAAATCCTATCACCACCGAAAATGAAATGATCGTGGATTTAATTGAAAATGCTACGCTGATTATACAGAGTGATAATACTGAAATCTCAGTTTCACCCGAAGAAAACAATGAAACATCGGTTTCACAACCAGCGGTAATTAACCCAGGAACTGAAACGACGGAAAACGATCTCAATGAAATATCATCATTGCATAAATGCCTACTTTGTTCTGAAGAAAACGCGTGCGATCATTGTCAAAAAAAAGACAATATCAAAGCGATAAGGGATGCATGCCACGAAAGTCTAAAACGGCAAGCAGAAAAAATGTTACAAACTTCCAGGAAAAAATTTAAACCAGGAACTGCTGGCATGTCCGTGAGAGTGCCAATTCCAGATGTAGACGGAAGTCGATCAGATCACTGGGCGTAATAATGAGCGTGGAAGATGAATTTTACCGCATAGGAACTGTTCACGGTGTCCTTAAACAACTATATTCTCGAAATGAATTTGAAATATGCAAGCAACAATTTATTAAGCTAGAAGATGTCAAGACAGACACCGAAATAACACTACGGAGCGCTGCAGGAAAATTTTCAGTATCTGGCTCAACTCAAGGCTATGTTCGCTGTCATTGTAAGAAGAGTTGCACAAATAAAAAGTGTAAATGTCTTGCTTCGGGATATACGTGTAACAGCAAGTGCCATAATAGTGCAACTTGCTCCAATAAATAATATACTTTTTTGTAGTTTCGATGTTTTAAAAGTTATTATTCGTATATTTTTATATTATTTTTCTTTGTTTTTTTACTTATATTTAAGTAGTAATAATAATGATAATACGACATGTTGTACCTATAAATAAACTTGATTCCTGACAATGAATTATTTTATTATGTTGAGCCAAATTAACCAAACAGAATTGGTTAGTTTACATACTAACCAACGAGTTAGTTATTACGTATTACTAGGATTGTTAAGTTCACATTTTATCCATTTGCCGTGGATAGTTTTTAAACTAGCCAAAAACACCGGTTATTTTGTATACTTTTCTTGTGGTTTATACTTTAGCTGCAAATCTTGTATAGTTTGTAAACTAGCTGGATAGTATTCAAACCAACCAATACTGACAGCTATTTTAGTCGACAAAATATTTTCCATCAAAATAACCAGACGTTTGGATAGTTTATATACATTCCAGTTAGTTTATAAACTAGCCAAGTAAACAATTTAACCGTAACATATACACGAAACAATAAAACGCCATTATCCCTTCGCAATCACATATCTAGTCACATAAATCGTACACATTTTTACTAAAATAACAATTTACTTTTTTGTTTTTGTCTTTATTTGTCTGTCGAATTTTAAGGTCGACGTCTGTCCAGCTTACTGGCGGTTTTTGAAGTCTTAAGATTCTAAACCACTATGGCTACGATTATTTAAAACATTAATTTATTCAATTAATTTAAACCACAAAATCAACAAATAAGTCTTGAAAATAAAATAAATTCTATAAAAATACGCAATCGTAACCGCAACCTATCACACGATTTACATTAAACGCATCAACTGATAAAAATGTTTAAGAAAAACTCGCCTCTGTTTATAACCACGAGGAAATCGCGGGCCGCCAGCCTCGTGGTCCAACAAAACTAAACTCGCGGAGAGTGCGAGGCATCGATAGTGCGACTGCCGCGGAATCAACATGAACATTCAACGGGTTTACACGCTTAGAATAATAGAAGGAATTTCCAAATTTAAAAGAAAATATAAACCATTTATTATTTTCTGTTTGGAAATATTTATTGGGGGGCCTTGACCATATGACCTAATGGAAGAGCCGCCACTGATAACTACAAAACAAAGCTACTACATTCAAATCTTTACCATTTGTGCTTATTTATTAAATATATATGAATTTCTTTGTGTCCTGCTAGATTTGTCGCGGGGTCGGCTGCTAGGTAGATTATGATTAGCCAATAAATAATTCGAGAAGGCCACATAGAAACACATTTTTCTATTATAACGTTATGCGACTGGATACTTGGCGGCTAAGAATTAAAATTATGTTGATACGTTATTATCTAGTGTTTTTTATTGCAAACCGTGTTTATATATTGATGCGATATTTATGTGTTTAGTTTTTTAGACTGAAAGGGTCTTATAGGCCTACCAGTCAGGTTTCTCCTCCCTCCAACTACTACTATGTGTTTTAGTGCATGTCATGTTTTTAAACGTATTAAAAAGTAACAAAACCTGTTATAAATTCGCATAGTAAATGTTTCTTTTTGATCATTTTAATCTCCTAAATATTAAAAATGTATTAATTTTACGAGTAAAATACAATAAATTAGGAATATTCGTATAGTTTCTGCTGAAATGGCGTAATAACCAGCAATAGTGCAACTCCAAGATAAAAGTTCAAAATCGATGAGAGCCAAGGCAAAAATCATTTAATGTTTTGCCGGTTGTCACCTCTTTATAATAACCACTTTTTGGTGTAGGCAAAAGAAAAGGCTGCAAATGAAATTGACATTTTTTGGAGGTTTCAGTTCATTGGGTGTAAATTCTAACATAGACATTCAGGTCGGTTCCTTGAGCAAATGGGGCAAGCTATAAAAATACCACTTGACGCTAGGGTTGACAACCGTCCTTTTGGCAGAATGACATTCTTTCATTTTTTTCTGAAATAATCGGTGATTTCTTTAATAAGGCCTTTCCATTTTACTTTTACTCCTTTTGTGGTTTAGTCCGATAAGAGTCAAATTTTCTAGGATTTAGTAAGAATAAAAATTCAACTTATGTAGTTTTCTCAAATAAATGCAATTAAAAAATCACAAAAAAACTGATTTTTGACAATTTTCTCACTCTGAATATTATTGAGATATAACATAGTATAGGGGTTGTAGGAAGAATTTTATGTATTCGGTTTTCAAATTTCGCTTCCAGAAAATAATTTAGATTTATACATTTTTCTTTTAAGATTTTCGAGATATTCGCATTTGAATATTAACACAGCTTACTATTGGAGCAGTAAATTATATTGGAATATTGAAACCCGAATATCATCTTATATATTTTTGAAATTAAGGGAAAGAGCCATATCGCTCCATATTAAAATGTCTAGGTTATGTTATGTCACGAACAATTTGTTTCCAATGTCATTTCCGGTCAAAACGGAAATAAAATTTAAAAACCTAAAAACTGAATATACAAGAATTATACCTAGGACCCCAGCTGTCAAATCCCCTTAGAATATACATAGTGAAAAAATAAGTAAAAATCAGTATTTCCGCCATATTAATTATGTTATCTGACGTTCAGTTTATTGAGTAAAATCGAATAACCCGTTTACGTGAAGCACCCTGTAATACACAATACATAGCGTTGAACACTACATTAATATTTTTTTCCTAGCTATTTAGTGAAACATAATGTGTAAGTGTAACTTTTAAAATTTTGCGAACTAAAGATTTTGGTTTCAAAAAATTTAGCTACGCCAATGTTTCCTGCATTTGAATTTGTGAATGTACATATTCATCTAAAATAGGAGTATCATAAACTTACACCAAATGTTATAACTTTTCGACGGCTAAAATTTTATTTGACTCAAAATTATCGCATTACACAACCTCTGATATTTTATCAGCAGGTTGTATTTGTGTGATACATGTTGATGAGGTCTCTGATTTTGTAAAAAAATAATTATTCTGGATTCTTCTTTTCTAATATATATATAGCTATAATAAAAAAATCAAAACCCTATACGATATCTTTGGTATGTTCTTAGTGAAAGAGATTATTATATTCTAAGATGACACATGTTAATTCGGAAATAACGGTAGTGAAAGAAAAGGAGACAAAATTATATAGTGAGGCAGTGTCATTAACTGGTGAGTAGTAAGATATAAATTGTAGGTATATGTGGGTAAATTAAAAAAAATAAAACCTACTTCAAAAATGAACTGAAAAGTAAAAAATTACAGTTAAAAACGTATTTAAAAATTTCACTTGTGATAGTGACGTAACGAGAAGTTTCTTCTGGAGGGTTTTTTTCCGTTCGTTGAGGTGCTGCGGTGTTTACGAACCAAGGTTTGTTTCAAGGTTGTAAAGTGAATTATTCTTAGGGAGCTCAGCAATATAAACTAAATTGATAGTTAATCAGTGTATATTTAAACTCGAGACTCAAGGTCTAGAATGAGGAACTCCACTTTGTTTAAGCCACTGACTTATGAAGTCGGTGTCAAGCTTTGATTACAAGGTATTAAGGAAAGTCATGTATTTGGTATTAGTTGCTGTTCTTTAAAATGCATATCTTTTAAAGACATAAAATGGTCGAATACCTCAGGAAACATCTACGTATTACTGGTTATACTTCATAAGTCAAATTTTTAAGGTGGCTTAAAATATTACCTTTACTTTTTTTATTGTTTTTTAATTACTTTTTTATGCTTACTTTTATTTTATTTTTAATTTTTATTTTATATTATGTATTCACTAACACAAATTCATTATTAATTATCGTAAAGAGCACTTTCGTTACAAGTAATTAAAGCAATTTGTTAGATATTGCCGTTTTTCCGCACATTTTCTATTACAGCTTACATGCCACTTAGCGAGCAAAACAAAAATGAAGAAATAACGACTGGAAAATAAAAAGACCTACGGTATTTTCAAAACTCAAACGCTTCTTCAGTCTTTAAGTTATTTATTGTTTCTAATTTAGTTATAAATCGTAGCAGATCGTTTCAGTCTCAACAACTTATTCTATTTCTTCATAAGCTCTCACGTGCTTTCGACCATGCTGGTCATCTGTTAACAACTGTATACGTCATATAACTTTTCCCCGAAAAAAAACTGTTTTTCTAAAAGCCTCATCACATTTTTTACAAATTAACTGCTTTAAGCAATGCTGTTTTCGTTCGACGTCGGTATATATATATATATATATATATATATATATATATATATATATATATATATATATATATGTATACACTGAGACCATGAAGTCTGGCGCCCCCGTCCAACTTTTGAACCGCTCGGTATATTGCAACAAAAATTGGAACGATAATAATATATCAGCAAATTCTCCATTTTTGACAAAAAATGACAACTTTAAATGTCAAGAAGACTGCTGGGCGTAGTTTCGAAACTTTTTATAATGTGGTGGGGGGGGTCGAGTGAAACATCGTTTTAAAGGTCTTTTTATTCTTAATTCAACCTCCGATTTTGAAAACAGTTGATTCAGCAGTTCTCAAATGATGACCAATAACAATGTTTCGTAATGGAATCAATATTATACTTTTGGGATATATATCAATGTCAATACTCCTTGTGAATCACGAAAATTAAACAGTAACTATTTTATTAAAACAGTATAACAATTAATAAAAAACTGCAGAAGAAGCAGAAAAAGAAAAACGTCAAATTTTCATTTTAAAAGATATTATAAATGTACGCCTTGCACCTCTTGAAAAAAGAACATCCTGTTAGTGAATTCTTCCCTTATATTATGGAGGATTTCAGGGTTTATTTACGTCGATGATACGTTCACGCAGTTCATCCAGAGAATCCGGAGCCATTTTGATAACTTGAGATTTCACATAGCCTCGAGCAAGTGAGCTGGCCACTCTGTCGGCGACCAATCCATCTTTCCGGATAGGTTGCATCCAAGTAATTTATAATGTCTCTAAAATAATGTGGCAGGGCACCGTCCTGTTGAAACGTAATGCGAAAGTGGAACTCACAATAAGTGGAGTGATGGTATCCTGCAGCATTCGAAGATATGTGGGGCCCTTTAAATGTCCTTCCACAAATATGGAACCTATGATATTGTCAACCAAAAATTTATTTCTTGAAGAAACTGAGTATCTCCTCAGCGGAAAAAATGGCGGTTTTCATCACTCCAATATCTACAATTTTGAGTGTTGATTTTTCCATTCAGGAGGTGCTCTCATCACTAAAACAAATATGGCGTAGACAATTGGGATTTTGCTTTGAGCCTTTCTGCCATAATCTCGCAAAACTCTAGCCGCCTGTCAGGTTCATCTTCGGTTAATTCGTGGATGAAATTTATTGGATTTTAAAATGTTCTTAACGGATGAATGCGAAATATTGCATGTCTACTACTTACTTAGTACATTTTGGGCCTCCCACATCTTGGGGCATATTTTACCGTCCCTATTACTTGAAATTGTGACAATTTCTGAAACCATCTTGTATATGATCCAACATGGAGAAAATATCAATTATATAAAGTAATATCAGCCAACAAGCCTAGAGAAAAAAAGTATAAAATTGACGGTCTTTTACGTAACCTCGGTCATACACCTTTAAGGCTGCCTCCATACATGTGCGACCTCAACCCTGTTGAACTTGCATGGGCAGGAGTAAAAATATATTCGAGAGCGCAACACCGGTGAACTTTCAATTAAAGATTTAAATAAAATAACATTAGAAGCGATTGACTCAATATCGGCTGAAAATTGGAAATCCTATGTTAAACATGTTCGTTCTATTGAAGATAAATACTGGGAAGTAGATAGCAAAATTGAAACGATTATTGATGATTTAGTTATCACACTGGGATCTTCAAGTAGTGACGACGAAACCTCATCATTTTCAGAGGAAGACAACGATTTAGAAGGAATCGAACCATTAGAATCACAGCCGTCAACCTCAAAAATGGCTTAGTTTATTTCATATATTTTGTAAAATTGTTCATAAAGTAGCTGTCAGTAAACTGCTTTAAAATAATTAATTTTCTGTTCAATACCGGGTGTCAAAAAATATCTAATATTGCAATTAATATTTGAAAAACTACAGAACTCATATTTTTCCAAAATTAACACATCAATGTAGTTATAATAGGGGAGCCAGCACTGATTCCAGTGAACAAGATTTATCAAAATTTTAACTTATGACGTTCGACTTTGGGCTATTCGGGTATGCCAAAAGTGACCGTTTGTCTCCGTCTGTCATATTACTTTGTACAGGGAGCGTCATTGTGAAGTAGTATACAGGGCGTTTTCTAATTGCGTGCTAATGTTAAAGAGGGGTGATTTTTGGACCTTTTTAAGAAAAAAGTTTAATATGAACCTTAAAGTCTTAACTTTGGAGATACAGGGTTTTAAAAAAACATTTTTTTAAAATCCTAATTCTGATGCCAATATAGATAAATAACTGTGTGAAATTTGATACACGTCTTTTATGCATAAAAGTGCATTTTTTATTAACAATCAATTATTGAAATTTCTACCAGTGGCGTGCATATGTAATTAACCTGGGTAAATCCCTATGCTCCTTAATGCATAGAAGACGTGCATCAAATTTCATGCAATTATATGTACAATAGCATCAGAATTGGGATGAAAAAAAATGTTTTCTTTTTAAACTTTACCACCCTGTATCTCAAAAGTTAAGACTTTTAGGACATAAAAACACCCCCTTTAACATCAGCACGCAATTAGGAAACGCCCTGTATAGTACTTCACAATGACGGCCCCTGTATAAAGTAATATGACAAACGGCGACAGACGGCCACTTTTGGCATACCCAAGTAGCCCAAAGTCGAACTGCATACATTAAAATTTTGATAAATCTCTTTCACTGGATCTGATGCTGGCTGCCCTTGTAAAATCTGGACTTGTAAATCGTGTATCACTATATTGGGTGGTCCAATAATAGTGGACGTAGGCAGTAGCCCGGGAACCATTAATGACAGAACTCAAGAAAAAATATATTTATAGGTAAATCGATCAAGAAAAATCAAAATTAAATCATTTTAAAATTCGAAAGTTCGCCGTTTTTGCAACACAAAAGAGATATAGAAGTGCGATACACGAGCGAAAACAGACAAATATAGATAAAGGTTCATTAAATAGTTAAATTTTTTAATTATCTGAAGTGCGTATAGTCAAAAAGGAGTGCTATATTATTTAAAGAACGACGGGACACCACTGGTTTAAAAAGATTTCTTGGCCGGACGGTTTTCTTTCGTGTCCCGCACATTAAGAGATTCGTATTTGTCCTCACCCAGTGTTGCTGTATATAATCCCCTGATGAGTAAAAGGCTTGAAAAGGCAAACACATAAATCAATACAAACATTAACAGATGTGAAATGTAACAATGTAAATGTATCCCTATAACATGATCCGTTGCCCCACAAGTTATATGAACTTCATAAATTTACTGAAAAGCCTATTTTTATTCTAGAATTCTTATATCTGGAGTAAGCAATGTTTTTTCGGACTCGATTTTACATGCCGTGGCGGAGTTGTAATACGGCGCAGGAGCTGTGTATATAGAGTGTTAATTTGAAAACGAACAGCGTTTAATATTTCTTTAACTGGTGACACTATGAAAATTTAGCATAGCATTTTCGAAATCATTATGTATTTCTAGATAAGTTACATGTCTTTAAAATTGTTTTTGTCAAAATTAAGGTACTCAAACTCACGAATATAGTATGGAATGTATTTAATTTATTAGAATAATTAAATTTTTAATGGGGTTCCACCGTAACAGCCACCCCTAAAAAAATGTGATAATGAAGGTATACACTCAAATATTTAACATTAGGTTATGAATTGTTGAATATGGTTTCCATTTGTTTGTAAGCACAAGTACAGGCGATATTAAAACTGTTCATGGACGTTTTGAAGTATCTCTGGTGAAATAGCTCTACAATCTTGTACACTTTTGTTGGAGTTGTTCAATAGAGTCTGGTTGGGTTCTCAATAATACAACAGATTCCTAGTGACCCCATAGAAATACAGCGGTGTCAAATTTGGTGACCTAGATGGCCACTCCCGTACCAATCGACTGCTAAGTGTGGCAAATATTCTTAAGAAAGATTTCCATTGACATCCCTTTGATTTTCCACCTCATAGATTATACGATGTTCTGTTCTTCTGTCTAACATTTCCGTATGAATTTCACCATTTAAATTTCCACCTACGAACAGAGGACCAATGATAGTATCGTCTAATATGTCCGCCGAAACATTTAATTTTTGAGGAAGGCAGTTTTGTTTGTTCATCTTGCTATTTAAGGAATAATTAAATACTATGCGCGACAAACACGAACTGCACTTATCACTTTTAAATAATATCAGAAATTAGCAAAATTAAAAAAAAGTATTCAAAGACGCACAAAAAAATTTAATTTTTGAACCAGCAAAATTTAAATAAAGGAAAGAATTTTGATCGTAGTTTTCCAATAAATATTTTTAAATAAATGGCTGTGACGGCACAGTGAACGCAATACCATTACAACTTGCATTGATTAAATGCATTCCATACTACATTCCTTAGTTTAACTACTTCAATTTTGATAAAAAAACTAAAAAAAAATCTAAAGGGATGTAACTTTTCTATAATTACATAAGAATTTCAAAAATGGTGAAATAAGTGGGGGATGATGTTTAAAATTTTAGGGGTAGTTGCTTAATACCGAAACAGTTTTCCCACCTTGATGTGTAAATTGACGTGTTTCATCAAATTTTCTAGTGTCACCAAAAATATTAAATGCTCTTCGTTTTCAAATTGACACCCTGTATGTCCTAAATAGAAATAGCAAAGTTTACAGAATTTAAGTTTACAGTTGCCTCACTCGGCGTGGTAACATGGATATTCGCAATCTAAAGCGTGCCGGCGCGTTCCAGACTGGTCGTAAAATTCTTGCTGTTACCGGGTTCTTTTAAAAGTACTTTGGCTCCGCGTCGGAAATATTTTTATACCAGGTAATTTCGAAAAGTATAAACAATCGTGATTCGTGTATATAATACGCCGCAAGGATCTGAAGTCACCGTTTCATAGATACTTGTATTCTTTTCATAGCCCCAGATTTGCGCGCCAAACTTTACAAGAAACAGCCTTAAGCCACCTGCCAATAAACTTTCTGTAACTATAAATTGCGATTATACGAATTTTACCACTGTGATGGTCTTTGTAAAATATAAGTATATGTATTTAGCGAATTGAATAGAAATGCTGGCTCAGGCCACCCAGTAGTGAAATAATAATAAAGCCACCAGTGTCGGAGAGTTGGGATTAACTTATTATGTTTCACAATGTGGCAAAAAAATACTGTGAAACATCCCAACATCTTGATAAAAAAAGTTATCTGTCATTTTGACAGTTTTAACATACTGTCGAATTTTTACGGTTTAAAGGCAGTTTTAAACTATGCAGGTCGGGATCTGAACACTATGTAAAAAAATTTGCCATATTGTCGATTTTTACTTCCCTCATAAAAAGGAAGTATTGTAATCGTGAAAAAATCACCCTCCGAGTATTTTTCAGCTCTTCGTTTCAGGGTCCTAAACGCCTAATGCGTCTGTTCGCGGCATAGCTAAAAAACTTCTTACCCGATTGACATCAAATTTTGGTCAAACATTGAGGGTCATATGAGGATGCCCTGGTACCATTTTGGTAAAAATCCAATAAGGCGAAACAAAATGGCGGCCTAGTGAAATTAAAAAAAAATATATTATTAAAAACTACTTATATAGTTTTTCTCAAATTTTACACAAAAACCAAGTATTATGTAGGAATCAAATGGTAAAATTTTGGTACAGATTCCAGATGACGGAACAAAATGGAGGCAAAATTAAAAATTCAGCCTAAAGAACTACTTAAGTAATGGATTGATTTTAAATTGTGTGTCATAACTAGTTGTGGAATAGAAATGAACCAGTAAAATTGGGGTACTAATTCAAGATAGCGGAAAAAAATAGCGGCCAAATAAAATATTTGTAATCGTGAAAAAATCACTCTTTCTGGCTTTACATATCTTCAAGTTTTAGAGTCCCTAGCAGATGCCAAAAAAATATGTTTTATCAAGTCAGTCCGCCTGTCTGTCATTTCGAGGCGTAAAAACGACTTATTAGATTGACTTCAAATTATAGTCCAAAATTAAGGGTTATATGGGGATGACCTGGAAATATTTAGGAAAAAATTCAGCATTCGTAATCAAAATGGCGGCCTAGTGAATCGTTAAAAAAATATTATTATATATATATATATTATTTATATGGATATAAATTATAGGATCCTATTGTCCTTTTCCAACCTTCATCAATCATTATCAATACCAAGTCATATAAATATTGCATTGCATATTTTTATAACGGGTATTCTCTAAATTGAATTAAAATTTTAAATAGTTCCTTCATCCTTTGGGCACTAAAAACGATATATTGTCTGTCATTAAACTTTCACAGTCATTCATCAGACATTTTATTAATTTACACAAGACGAAAATCACAATTTTTTATAACTCCCCCTTTACCTTTGACCGTAAACTAGAATCAGGGACACTGAGTACACGTACAGCAAAGAATTTAGACTGGCACCAGTCCAGCGGGAAGACGGGGAGTTGAGAGGTGTATTTTGATGGCCGACCGGAGTGACCGAACCTATATTTAATTCTGTAAACTTTGGAAATAGGCGCAATCTCTATGCTAACGAAATTTTTAATAGTTTGGAGGTACGCGACTGATCTGTGTTAGGTATACATGAGTGTGACGTGAGAAAAAAGTTTGAGAATCCCTGCTGTTTTGTGTTATTAACAACAGATAAAATCCGGGCCGGTGGGAAAAAAATTATACTAAAGACTAAAAAAAGGTAATTTCTAATATAAATTTCACCACAATAATTATTATCTTAGTAATGACAGCTATTTTTACCGGCCTCCCACTGGTAGCGTCTATGTTAGTGCCTAATGATTTAAATTTCACTAGTTAGAGCCGACTTATACAGGATGTTTAAAAAAACATGGTTTTATGTACATAGGTCAACAATGGCTTCATTTTTTATTTTCAAGGTACAGGATGTTAAAGAATTTTTTTTGTTTTTATTAATTTTCAAAAGTCAAATATTGAAAAAAGTCGACGTTTTGCAATTTATTATTGCATCTTCAGGACCCTAAAAGAAATATATTTAGAAAGATAAGACATGACTAAGACATAAACTTTATAACAAAATAGTACTGTAAAAGAATTGTAATATTAAACAAACCTGAAATAGTAAGACCTTTTTCGAATATTACATGCGAAAAACACTTAAATTAAACAAATTTTTTGATCTGAAAAACAGTGCGCATTAAAAACTAAAAATTAGGTACTAGTACATTTTTAAAATTTGACTTTCATAGCCATACAATAAAAAAAACGAACACACATAATCTTGAGATTACATTAGTTGTATTGTCAAAGTCGAATCCATGTCCTGTATTTCTTTCATGTTTCATACAGAATAATCTTACCCAAAGTGGTTCGACTTTGTTTCTTTCTGTAAGGTTCGACTAAAACTGTTGGATTATTCAAAAAAAACTATCACGTTTATATTCTTTAATTCTGTCTTTGAAGTATCTACCTACATACATATATTTATATATGTAACCGTTAGTCCAATATAACATTTCTGACAGTTTAAACAATAAATATGAAATGAAAACATTACATTTTTGTTCATTCTTTGTTTTAGCTTTACGTTTGGAGTAAAAGTGTGTTTTGAGTGTATTGTCACTTTTTAGTGCTATTTTAATATCTCACTTCTAGAGATCTGGTTTGATAATAAATTTCTTATTTTTAGAAATATAAGAAAAGATTTATTATATAATTAATATTAACATTGGATCGTTAAAACAAAACATAGAATTTTTTTCATTTTGTTTTTACCTTGTGTATTCAAAGTATTCAAACCAGATTATTATATTAAAATGAAAATCTAAGGACATGTACAGAAATACATTTTTCATACATAAATCGTGCGAAAAAGTAACTTTTCAGGACTACTACCACTGAAAAGTAACTTTTCCGCGCGATTTGATAAATTAATGAATATCTTATCTAAAACACTTAATAAGGTGAAATACTTGCAAAGAGAGTATTTTTTTGTAAGGAGCTCAATAATTTTTGTAATTACAGTATATTATTATCGAACTCAAACCTAACTGACGTTTATCTGAGGGCTATATCGATCGTAGGAAAAATTTTATACCTAACACATGCGGAAAGTGTCTTTTCCACCCTTGACGGCTTGTTAGGTAAATGACTATTGTATGAAACATTCTTCTCAGTATTACTGACCAGTGGTGTACAAACGATTCAAAATATGCATTTTTTCACCATTCGATAATAACTTTTTGGTATTGGCTTTTTGACAGTTTGATGTATGGCACTGATTATTTGATAATTCATACACAAAAAATGTACTGTAAATTTAACCATATACCAGCTATAATAAGAATATCTAAAATTAAAGGTACTCTTAATTATTACCAAATGTTAAAAATAATAATAACTTTAGGTATTCGTTTTTAATATTCTAACGCACTTTTTAATAATGTAAAATTTATTACTTGAATTTTAAATTGATTTTAATAACGTTCGGCCATAGTTTAATATCAGCGT
The DNA here is from genome assembly GCA_030620095.1 of Kuschelorhynchus macadamiae. NCBI lineage: Eukaryota > Metazoa > Arthropoda > Insecta > Coleoptera > Curculionidae > Kuschelorhynchus > Kuschelorhynchus macadamiae. The sequence goes on from JAUTXW010003083.1 coordinate 135,623, forward strand.
ATATGTTGTTCGGTGGTTGGGCATTATTTAAAATTAAGATATCTGGAACATGTTTGGATTTATCGAGTTAATCTAGTGCATCTAATGCAAATTCCATTCCTGTCCATGTTCTTTCAGCAATCTAATTAAACTCACAGAGAAAATAACCTATTTAAAAAAAATATATTCTTTAACACACTATTTTTTGAAAATGAAGCCGTTTTGAATCTATGTCCATATAACAATTTGGTCTTACTTTATGCTAAGGAATCTCCCGTTAAGCGATGATCCATATTTTTTTTAAATACCCTGTTATATACATATATAATCCGGCATTTTTCAATTTCCTTAATTAAGTCATAAGATAAACACACGCGAGCTAAAGAGCAAATACAATTTATTATTTAAACATTATCAACATTTCAGATTTTACCGTACATTTGTTTACTCTACTACATTTACATATTTTACGTGCGTTTTGATATCCGTCAAAGTGTTTGCATTTATTTAAAAACACATTTCTACATATATTATCTATTTATAAGTTAAAGATTTTTTTACAATTTTTATTCGTTACCTGAATTAAAATATATATATATATATATATATATATATATATATATATATATATATATATATATATATATATATATATATATATATATATATATATATATATATATATATATATATATATATATATATATATATATATATATATATATATATATATATATATATAAATATAAATATATATATGAAGAAGGATATTTATCCCAGCGACGTTCCCTCCAGGACATCTCCCGCTAGACGAAAGAACACTTCGATAAATTCCGATATCTTATGTTCAAATGTCTAAGACTCTATTGTTAGCATAGGTTAGCATTGTAAGTCCAACGTCAGGTAAACATAAAGTGAACTTTAAGGTCTAGTAGATAACCACAACTTTATAACTAACTGAGTTCAAAGGATATGTATATATATATATATATATATATATATATAGGGTGTCCCACGTTCGATGGTACATTAAAATTTTATGAAGAACTGACCAATCGATCGTTTTGAAATTTTGGTTAAATAGATAAACAACTCCATCGTTCTAAATTATTTTTGGAAACGTGTTACCGCTTCTACCCAAAAACTGGTGGCACATTACTATTTTAAATGGAACACCCTGTATAGTTTTTTAATTTTTGGAATGTACATTCATTCCTAACTAACTTCTCTGAATAAGTCTATCTATAGCAGTTTTTGAGATAACAGTCAATATTCCTTTTTTTAATGGAAAATGGGCAATTTTATGCTAAAATTTGGGCTGTGGTGTGATATGTAATTAAAAAAACAATAAAACTTGTATTTAAAATTTTAATGAAAATCGATTTTGTCTAACAAATTAACATAATTAGAGTAAATTAAGTTTTCAATATGTTCGTATTGGATTCACTCGCAAACATTCTTTAATATAAATCAAAACTTTTGAAATCGTGGCTTCTTGAATTTCCGTTGGATTCAGTTCATTAAATGCCTGTCTTACCTTATTTTCCAGGTCCTGCTTAGTATCCTCGTTTTATAATGCATTTTTTGACCCTACATCAGAGATAAAAATCTAATGGGGTAAGGTCTGGACAACGCGGTGGCCATCTCCAAGGTCCCTGTAACCCTATCCATCTGTCTTTAAACATAGCATACGGCTCTCTGCTAACGCCATTTGTGGAGTGCGCAGGTTTATTATATATTTATATATTTCGTAAAGTTTGCAGGGGCAAATCGTCCGAGAAGTCGGAGACACCATTTCTTAAAATTTCTAGATATTTCCGGGAAGTTAAGTTTTTGTCTATATTGAAAATTGCCCATTCATCAATAAACAAAAGACAATAAAAAATAAATTTAAAATATCCGAATTTGAATAACCAACATCCACCATTTAAAAATCATCAACAAGGATCACAACAAGAGAGCATTAAAAAACCACAGCTACCTATTATTTATTAAGCAAAATATCGGGGTAGCACCGAATCGCCTCATGCTTATAAACAGTGTTGCCAACTCAGTGGGTTTTCTACTAGATCTAGTGATTTTAGGTTTAATTTATTATTTATTTTTATGGGATAAACACATTTTAGTGGGTTATTTGGCGGATTTACCTTCATTTGGGGTATTAATCTTATAATTTCATTAATTAACGAAATAAAGTAGACTATCAAGCAATTTCTAAATTTTGAAAGAAAAAAAGAATGTGTGTTACAAATATACTTAAGCATAACAAAGAGTCTCTTGTAACATTGTTGGAATACTTTTGTGCCATTGTTGGAATACTTTCAAAAGTCTGACAAAGATATTGATAACAACGAAAGGCAACGGTAATATATCCATCGAAAGCAAATAAAAAATATCAGAATTGTTTTGGCGTGCGTTTTTTAATTTTAGGGATGCAAATGATGAAAATCCTTTTAAATATATGGCAAATTTTGCATTAGAAGTGCCACACTCGAATGTTAAAAAGTAAATTAAGATATAGACTACACAGATATACATAGCATTTCAAGCTTAGGACAGTGCTGTGAAGATAGTGTGTCGTAGTACCATTAACAGGTGTTATACAAAAAGTAAAGTAGAATGAGATATACAAGGACAAGAATTTAATTCCAAACTTTTTAATGGGGTACACATTTTTTAGTTTTAAAATGGTTATTGTTAAAGTTAGGTTATTTAATATTTATTTTCTAATAAAAACGCACTTATCAAAATTTTGTTTTAATAGTATTATTGGGCTAACATTCGCCAATACAATGGGGGTTTGAATGTATGACGTCATTATACTTATTAAATTGATCGATAGAACTCATCAGAGGCTTTCTAGTGATTTCGTCAGAAGTCTAGTGGGAATAGGCTCTAAAGTGTTGGCAACACTGCTGATAATTTGTTTCCTATCCATATCACAGCCTCCTATTACTTTAAAATACGTATTATTTGATGCAGTATGATAATTATTATTAAAATTATAATTGAAACAAAGCCGAAAATAGGTATAGGAACACCTTACATGGAAAAGTCCGAAATTTCGTGCTCTGTTGAATGTTGTAATAATAATAAATAGGTCGTTCCTTTAAAAACAAGTGAATTTATAAGTTGACAATAAACTGTTTTTCTGGACCATCATGTATGCCTAACTAAGATATGAATAAACAATTAAAATTCCTAAAGGCATTAATTATCGCAACCCAAATTTCAACTTAAAATTGTTCTAGAATAAGGAGATATTAAGATTATATCGAAGCCCATTATTCATTGAAAAAATTGAATATTAGTTGTTATTTCAAAAATCACTACAGATAGGTATAGGAAAGTATTCAGGGAAGTTAGTTAGGAATGTACGTAGATTCCAAAAATTGTAAAATATACAGGGTGTTCCATTTAAAATAGCAATGTATTCATCAATTTTGTAACCAATATTTTAAAACGATCTGTTAGTCAGTTCTCCATACACTTCTAACGAACCATGGAACTTGGGATACCCTGAATATCGTTACGATGGAAACTCCGCGTAACGACCAATTTACCGACCTTTTACTTTTATTTTAACCTCACATTTACATAATATATTTTTACCCTTTTTGTTATATTGTTATGTAATGTTTGTCTAGTCAAATATCACCACTTTTGGAAAGAGATTTGAATTACATTTTTTTTCGTATCCACATTATCTTCTGTTCAAATGGCAAAATGAACAATCCATATGTTTAAATTATAACTGGTTTATATATTATTATTATTACAAAGTAATTTATTTTCCTTATATACCTTATACGTTAAACATAAAACTCATTAATTCATTTAGCATGTTTATATTTATGACGTTTATTGACCTTTATATTTGTTATGATAATATTGTGTTCAAGATAAACTGTATTTAGTCATAAGGAAAATCTTATTCGTTGGCTTTTATGTTATTATTATTAACTCATAGCTTATTAGCCTAAATTTATCGTTATTATTTCAGGGTATGGCAAATACAACTTATATGTCCTTCTGGCAACAGGAGGATGCCTTATGTGTGTTATCATTGAAACAATGTGCATGTCCTTCATAATACCTGCTGCACAATGTGACCTCAACCTATCACTGACACAAAAGGGTATTCTAGTATCCATAAGTTTCTTTGGAGTAATTGCGACTTCTCATTTTTGGGGTTTCATGGCAGATACCCGAGGAAGACGAAATATTTTAATATTCTGTTTGATAACAAGTTCTTTAATAACTCTAGTGTGTAGCATAGTGCCTTGGACTTGGCTGTTTATATTGCTGAGGTTTTTAAACGGAGCTCTGTAAGTATACTTTTTTCGTATAATAATGATTGTAGTATGCTGTAATCATAAACGGTATATACTTGCCATCTAGGCTGAGATTTCCAGACAATGACTATCTTTTATTTTAAGAGTTGGAGGGGAAATATGAAAGCGTATATATATAATAGACCGGAATGGGCTATTATTTTTCACATCGACAAAGTTGCGAGAAATCTAACTCGAAAATTTTTGCATAGTCGTCGTTTCGAAACGGTTGCACGTATGGAACTGAATTTTAGCACGTTTTTAGTAGACACCCAGAGGTATATGACGTTGCAAAGCGCTTGTCATCGAGGCTTCCGAGCACAGCGCTGTAAGACGAACAACTTGAAAATCTGTGAAAAAAAAGTTTATTTTCGAAAACTGACGAACGGAATACGTTATGTCTACGAACCACTTTATTTCGAAAAGAAGAATTTAAATGAGGGCTTTAAACGCTACGTTTTAATGCCTGACACGACCGAAAAAGGAGACGATTCGACCAAAAAAAAAAGACATTTGTCTGGAATCCTAGTTGATTTTATGGAAAAACTTTACTAAACCTTTTTATAGATTTTTTCTGAAAAAATTCGAAGCCTCAAAATTCGAGCAGACTCTTTTTGTTTGGCAAATATAAGTCAAAAACTGAAATTTAGATTTTGGCCTATAACTGCCGAACCACTGGATCCTCAAGCAGTAAAATTCTCCGTAGGTACCAGGCCTCCTCTACATTTGAAGTGGTATGACTGTTCTCCGTAAGTAGTTTATTACATTTTTTGAAATTTCTGAAGCTATACTCCTGGGAAAATTTTATATGCAATCACAGGAACCTCTAAAAGTACAGTAAACTCATTTAACTGAATTTAAAATGAAAAAGCTGACAAACTTAATCTCAATGACCTTTCTTTGCCATCTAACTCCTGTTCCATTTAAAATAGCAATGTTTGCACCAGTTTTATAACCAAAATTTCAAAACGATCTGTTAGTCAGTTCTCCATACACTTCTAATGTACCATCGAACGTGGGAAACCCTGAATATCGTTTCGATGGAAGCTCCGTGTAATGACCAATTTACCGATCTTTTAATTATTTTTATCCTGACATTTACGTTATATATTTTTTACCTTTTTTGTTATATTGTTATATAATGTTTGTCAAGTCAAATATCACCACTTTTGGAAAGAGATTTGAATTACATTGCTAGATCAGAATTTAAAATAAAAAAGCTGACAAACTTAACCTTAATGACCTTTCTTTGCCATCTAACTTCAACGTTATACCTACTCTGAATAGTACTGACTTTCTGTAAAAAATTCTTCGAGCGTGCAAGATGCAAACACCACATTATTCTGTTTAATCCTAATCTGCCTAACTGGGCGTTTATTAAAAACTATTAAAAATAAGGAATAAAGTTTGCATTAAAGTAAAATTAGATAGGTACCATACATTAATGTCTCATCTATTTTGGAGCATTGGCGTGGCTAAGTTGAACGGCACCTGGGCGGTTACCTACCTGAATGGTCATCTGGTTAAAACTGCACTAAAATAAAGCGCTCATTAAAATGACGATAGATTTTTTTTATCATTTTTATGTATCTCTATTTTGAAAATAGATGAATGGTTCCTTAACATTAAAAACTAGGAAGGTACGGTGACATTGATAAAGCCAATGACGGCGAGTCAAAAAATAGAAACGTAACCATGTTCATATTTTAAAAAATTTTTTCATCTTTTCCATTAATATTCTACTATATGTGTCCATACTGTACCAGACATAACCATAGGAGAGTAAGGGAAACTGTCAAAATTCACGAGAAATATAAAATAACAAAAAAACTGTTGACCTTATCATTGACTTTATAAAGTCAAAATTTAATTTTTCATTAATATATTTATCTTTTTATAAAAATAGTGTCCGAATTCGGCATTATCTGTGGGGTGATTTCGGATTATTTACTACATTATTATGACAAAAAAAAAGATAAAATATAAACAGAAAAGAACGTAAATTTCTGTTTATTCAAACAATACATAAATGTAAAAAATTTAAGAAAACCTTATTTTTTATTACAAATGAGACAGGCACTTAAAATGAAAACAAAAAAAAATAGAACTTAAACAAATGGTTTTATTATATTTGGCCGATATCCAGCCGTATATGTGGAAACTGATATTTCCCTTTTCGAAGATCTTTTACAGAGGATATTTTTTCTACAATCGGTCTTAATATAATAATAAGTAAAACAGACGCCGGTTTTGTAGACACATGTTTTCTTAAAAAACTAATCCTGTAGACATTTTCTACATTGTCAATTATCTCAGTAACGCATCCAATAAAATGTTTGAACTTCTTATTGAGATAAAGCAGTCGAATAACCAAGAATGACCCTGTGCTTATTTCTATATCAGCCTTTTCATTATTTCATTTCTATTATTCATATAACAGTTTTGTCCGATTTCTATATTATTTTTATCTTCCGATCGGCTTTCTCTATCTTGGGATTCTTCTACTATCAAATCACTAGCTCTTACATCTTTTCCTTGGGCACCTTGCAACTTCTTGTGCCTGGATGTTCCCGGAACTTATTCAGGGCACCAAATTGTCTATCCTTTAGCAACTCTTGGAATGATTCGTCGAAATCTGGTAGCGAATTTAGGGTTTTCCCTGGATTAACTGGGAAAAATCAGCAAGCCCGAAATCCAGACTTTATATTACTTATTTAAGATCCATCAATATTTTCAATAGCCTGTTTGAAAAGGGGAGGAAATTCGGATGTTGGTAAGCATCCTCTATTATGCGACATCCACTCGGTTAATATTTTTCGCCATGATTTTTTTAACGGTGCGAAGAATGACACATCCAGCGGTTGAAGTAGATGTGGCGTTCGGTGGCAATAAAACAAACTGGATGTCGAATCATAATTGCATAATGTTTATAATAGCAAAACATGAACAGACACATGACTTGCTAGGTTGTCACTTATTAAAACCTTTTTCCCAACAAGATTTTTGAAATATGTTAAGGCCACCTTGTCGAACCAGTCTAAGTAAGTACGTCCGTCGAACCACTCAGATTTTGTGCGAATATAAACGACATCAGAAAATCCGCCTTCTAATCATATCTGATAGAGGTGAGTTAACTTATAAACGACATAAAACGGTAGAATTACTCCGGAACCACTGATCGCCATTATAACTGAAATGCGAATCAATGATACGGTCCACGCATAAATCTCTTCTACAAAGAACCTTTACTCGGTCCTTTTGTCCACAATGGCCCTGCTTCTTTTAATGCTTTGAGCCAATCTCTCTATAAGAATTCGATTTCTTAACATAAACTTGTAAAACCAATCATTACCTGGACAATTTTCCTTGAATATAGTTTTCTTGCGTTTCCTGTGAAGATATGATTTGACAAGAAGTTTTATGTCATACCTTGTTAAGTATTAACAGCCAACTGTATTCCAGTCGCCAACTTACGGTCCTCCTCAAGTGACAAGACTATCTGGCCACCTTATTTTTTTGAATGGGGGTTTCGCCGCTTTTCACGTAATGTGGATTTAAGGACCCCGAAAACATCAGACGCTTCTGGTAAACTTTTTCTTCCATCTGTCAGGTCCCTTAGTACTCTATTCACATTTTCAGCAGTGTATTGCATGAATTTGCTTCTAATTTTGCGCCTGTAAGTGTGAACCATGCATGATGTCCAAATTCACCCGACCTAGAGACAATTTTTGACAAAACTATCATTCACCGCTTTTCTTTAGAACTTTAGAATACAAATCGTCAATCTTAAGATTTCCTCGTCGCTTAAAAGAAAATTATTGTATTAAACTTAGAGAGGACGAAAAAGTCAGCATTATATACAGGGTGTCCCGAAATTATGGATTAATATGTTTACGGAATAATCTACGTCTTAAAAGAAGACTAAACGTTCATGTAAATATATATCGAAAATTGCTTCGCTAGGAGGCTAAAGTCCTAAGAATGAACCCCTCTGAAGATGGGTGTTATTAAATATTGTCGAAAAGTTTAAAAACTGGATTATAAAATTTAGGTATTTGAGTAACTTTTATATGGCTAGATACTTGATACATGCTATTTTATGCTGCTTACTTTAATACAGATTCGAGTCTATTTTGGTAGTCTTAGAATGAGTTTAAACCCCCGGTTATTCACTTTATATAAAAAATTTCAAGAGGGAAATGCCTCTTGGAATTAATCATTTTATGCTGTTTGCTGTAGTGAAGATTTTAGTCAATTTTGGCAGGTTTAGGATAACTTTAAAGTTGTTGTAAAAGTTGATACTCAGCAGTTTTATGCTGCTTGCTGTAGTAAAGATTTGAGCTAATTTTGGTAGCTTTAGGATGATTTTAAACCCCTCGGTCATTTACTTTTTATGAAAAATTTAAAAATTCAAGTGCCTCAATCCGGGGGCTGGAAAGTTGATACAGAGCCATTTAATGATGTGTGTTTTAGTGAAGATTTGAGCCATAAGAGGAATATTTTATGCTTGGTAGCTCTAGGATTTTTAAAACCCCTACGGTCATTGGTTTTTCTTTTTTGCTGGTCCTCAAATTATCGGTCATTAAATTAGGTTTTTCCCTAGGTTAGGAGCACTCATGTTAAAGCCATAATACAAAAATGCGTATAAAAAATTAAAAGAAATTTTTACAAAAGACGGTTTCGCGTTATACATGTTAAACAACCACCGATACGGGGGAACATATTTAATGTTGGTCGCTTATTTGGGTAGGATTTGTATCAATTTTCAGCTTTCTAGGTTTTGTATAAACTACATAGAGAGTTCCACACTGTGTTGCACTAGACGCACCAGCTTGCAGACAGTTCAAAAGTTACGTCCCACTGAAAAAAAAAATTCCTTGGGGCTTTATGTTTCACTGACTGTGCTCTTTTAGAGAAGTGCGTAACAAGTGCGATATTCTCGCATACATGCTAAAAGAAAAAAATGTTAAAATTACTTGTGTGTTCAATAAAGTGTAAATGTTCAAATACTAAGATTTTTTTTATACAATACCTGTGTCCTAAAAAAATGTCTGAACAGCATTAGGCATTAGCAAAAAATAATAACTTTTCGCTATATTGCTGAGGTTTCTAAACGGAGCTCTGTAAGTATACTTTTTTCGTATAATAATGATTGTAGTATGCTGTAATCATAAACGGTATATACTTGCCATCTAGGCTGAGATTTCCAGACAATGACTATCTTTTATTTTAAGAGTTGGAGGGGAAATATGAAAGCGTATATATATAATAGACCGGAATGGGCTATTATTTTTCACATCGACAAAGTTGCGAGAAATCTAACTCGAAAATTTTTGCATAGTCGTCGTTTCGAAACGGTTGCACGTATGGAACTGAATTTTAGCACGTTTTTAGTAGACACCCAGAGGTATATGACGTTGCAAAGCGCTTGTCATCGAGGCTTCCGAGCACAGCGCTGTAAGACGAACAACTTGAAAATCTGTGAAAAAAAAGTTTATTTTCGAAAACTGACGAACGGAATACGTTATGTCTACGAACCACTTTATTTCGAAAAGAAGAATTTAAATGAGGGCTTTAAACGCTACGTTTTAATGCCTGACACGACCGAAAAAGGAGACGATTCGACCAAAAAAAAAAGACATTTGTCTGGAATCCTAGTTGATTTTATGGAAAAACTTTACTAAACCTTTTTATAGGTTTTTTCTGAAAAAATTCGAAGCCTCAAAATTCGAGCAGACTCTTTTTGTTTGGCAAATATAAGTCAAAAACTGAAATTTAGATTTTGGCCTATAACTGCCGAACCACTGGATCCTCAAGCAGTAAAATTCTCCGTAGGTACCAGGCCTCCTCTACATTTGAAGTGGTATGACTGTTTTCCGTAAGTAGTTTATTACATTTTTTGAAATTTCTGAAGCTATACTCCTGGGAAAATTTTATATGCAATCACAGGAACCTCTAAAAGTACAGTAAACTCATTTAACTGAATTTAAAATGAAAAAGCTGACAAACTTAATCTCATTGACCTTTCTTTGCCATCTAACTCCTGTTCCATTTAAAATAGCAATGTTTGCACCAGTTTTATAACCAAAATTTCAAAACGATCTGTTAGTCAGTTCTCCATACACTTCTAATGTACCATCGAACGTGGGAAACCCTGAATATCGTTTCGATGGAAGCTCCGTGTAATGACCAATTTACCGATCTTTTAATTATTTTTATCCTGACATTTACGTTATATATTTTTTACCTTTTTTGTTATATTGTTATATAATGTTTGTCAAGTCAAATATCACCACTTTTGGAAAGAGATTTGAATTACATTGATAGATCAGAATTTAAAATAAAAAAGCTGACAAACTTAACCTTAATGACCTTTCTTTGCCATCTAACTTCAACGTTATACCTACTCTGAATAGTACTGACTTTCTGTAAAAAATTCTTCGAGCGTGCAAGATGCAAACACCACATTATTCTGTTTAATCCTAATCTGCCTAACTGGGCGTTTGTTAAAAACTATTAAAAATAAGGAATAAAGTTTGCATTAAAGTAAAATTAGATAGGTACCATACATTAATGTCTCATCTATTTTGGAGCATTGGCGTGGCTAAGTTGAACGGCACTGGGCGGTTACCTACTTGAATGGTCATCTGGTTAAAACTGCACTAAAATAAAGCGCTCATTAAAATGACGATAGATTTTTTTTATCATTTTTATGTATCTCTATTTTGAAAATAGATGAATGGTTCCTTAACATTAAAAACTAGGAAGGTACGGTGACATTGATAAAGCCAATGACGGCGAGTCAAAAAATAGAAACGTAACCATGTTCATATTTTAAAAAAATTTTTCATCTTTTCCATTAATATTCTACTATATGTGTCCATACTGTACCAGACATAACCATAGGAGAGTAAGGGAAACTGTCAAAATTCACGAGAAATATAAAATAACAAAAAAACTGTTGACCTTATCATTGACTTTATAAAGTCAAAATTTAATTTTTCATTAATATATTTATCTTTTTATAAAAATAGTGTCCGAATTCGGCATTATCTGTGGGGTGATTTCGGATTATTTACTACATTATTATGACAAAAAAAAAGATAAAATATAAACAGAAAAGAACGTAAATTTCTGTTTATTCAAACAATACATAAATGTAAAAAATTTAAGAAAACCTTATTTTTTATTACAAATGAGACAGGCACTTAAAATGAAAACAAAAAAAAAAATAGAACTTAAACAAATGGTTTTATTATATTTGGCCGATATCCAGCCGTATATGTGGAAACTGATATTTCCCTTTTCGAAGATCTTTTACAGAGGATATTTTTTCTACAATCGGTCTTAATATAATAATAAGTAAAACAGACGCCGGTTTTGTAGACACATGTTTTCTTAAAAAACTAATCCTGTAGACATTTTCTACATTGTCAATTATCTCAGTAACGCATCCAATAAAATGTTTGAACTTCTTATTGAGATAAAGCAGTCGAATAACCAAGAATGACCCTGTGCTTATTTCTATATCAGCCTTTTCATTATTTCATTTCTATTATTCATATAACAGTTTTGTCCGATTTCTATATTATTTTTATCTTCCGATCGGCTTTCTCTATCTTGGGATTCTTCTACTATCAAATCACTAGCTCTTACATCTTTTCCTTGGGCACCTTGCAACTTCTTGTGCCTGGATGTTCCCGGAACTTATTCAGGGCACCAAATTGTCTATCCTTTAGCAACTCTTGGAATGATTCGTCGAAATCTGGTAGCGAATTTAGGGTTTTCCCTGGATTAACTGGGAAAAATCAGCAAGCCCGAAATCCAGACTTTATATTACTTATTTAAGATCCATCAATATTTTCAATAGCCTGTTTGAAAAGGGGAGGAAATTCGGATGTTGGTAAGCATCCTCTATTATGCGACATCCACTCGGTTAATATTTTTCGCCATGATTTTTTTAACGGTGCGAAGAATGACACATCCAGCGGTTGAAGTAGATGTGGCGTTCGGTGGCAGTAAAACAAACTGGATGTCGAATCATAATTGCATAATGTTTATAATAGCAAAACATGAACAGACACGTGACTTGCTAGGTTGTCACTTATTAAAACCTTTTTCCCAACAAGATTTTTGAAATATGTTAAGGCCACCTTGTCGAACCAGTCTAAGTAAGTACGTCCGTCGAACCACTCAGATTTTGTGCGAATATAAACGACATCAGAAAATCCGCCTTCTAATCATATCTGATAGAGGTGAGTTAACTTATAAACGACATAAAACGGTAGAATTACTCCGGAACCACTGATCGCCATTATAACTGAAATGCGAATCAATGATACGGTCCACGCATAAATCTCTTCTACAAAGAACCTTTACTCGGTCCTTTTGTCCACAATGGCCCTGCTTCTTTTAATGCTTTGAGCCAATCTCTCTATAAGAATTCGATTTCTTAACATAAACTTGTAAAACCAATCATTACCTGGACAATTTTCCTTGAATATAGTTTTCTTGCGTTTCCTGTGAAGATATGATTTGACAAGAAGTTTTATGTCATACCTTGTTAAGAGGAAGCCCCATTCAGCCAACTGTATTCCAGTCGCCAACTTACGGTCCTCCTCAAGTGACAAGACTATCTGGCCACCTTATTTTTTTGAATGGGGGTTTCGCCGCTTTTCACGTAATGTGGATTTAAGGACCCCGAAAACATCAGACGCTTCTGGTAAACTTTTTCTTCCATCTGTCAGGTCCCTTAGTACTCTATTCACATTTTCAGCAGTGTATTGCATGAATTTGCTTCTAATTTTGCGCCTGTAAGTGTGAACCATGCATGATGTCCAAATTCACCCGACCTAGAGACAATTTTTGACAAAACTATCATTCACCGCTTTTCTTTAGAACTTTAGAATACAAATCGTCAATCTTAAGATTTCCTCGTCGCTTAAAAGAAAATTATTGTATTAAACTTAGAGAGGACGAAAAAGTCAGCATTATATACAGGGTGTCCCGAAATTATGGGTTAATATGTTTACGGAATAATCTACGTCTTAAAAGAAGACTAAACGTTCATGTAAATATATATCGAAAATTGCTTCGCTAGGAGGCTAAAGTCCTAAGAATGAACCCCTCTGAAGATGGGTGTTATTAAATATTGTCGAAAAGTTTAAAAACTGGATTATAAAATTTAGGTATTTGAGTAACTTTTATATGGCTAGATACTTGATACATGCTATTTTATGCTGATTACTTTAATACAGATTCGAGTCTATTTTGGTAGTCTTAGAATGAGTTTAAACCCCCGGTTATTCACTTTATATAAAAAATTTCAAGAGGGAAATGCCTCTTGGAATTAATCATTTTATGCTGTTTGCTGTAGTGAAGATTTTAGTCAATTTTGGCAGGTTTAGGATAACTTTAAAGTTGTTGTAAAAGTTGATACTCAGCAGTTTTATGCTGCTTGCTGTAGTAAAGATTTGAGCTAATTTTGGTAGCTTTAGGATGATTTTAAACCCCTCGGTCATTTACTTTTTATGAAAAATTTAAAAATTCAAGTGCCTCAATCCGGGGGCTGGAAAGTTGATACAGAGCCATTTAATGATGTGTGTTTTAGTGAAGATTTGAGCCATAAGAGGAATATTTTATGCTTGGTAGCTCTAGGATTTTTAAAACCCCTACGGTCATTGGTTTTTCTTTTTTGCTGGTCCTCAAATTATCGGTCATTAAATTAGGTTTTTCCCTAGGTTAGGAGCACTCATGTTAAAGCCATAATACAAAAATGCGTATAAAAAATTAAAAGAAATTTTTACAAAAGACGGTTTCGCGTTATACATGTTAAACAACCACCGATACGGGGGAACATATTTAATGTTGGTCGCTTATTTGGGTAGGATTTGTATCAATTTTCAGCTTTCTAGGTTTTGTATAAACTACATAGAGAGTTTCACACTGTGTTGCACTAGACGCACCAGCTTGCAGACAGTTCAAAAGTTACGTCCCACTGAAAAAAAAAATTCCTTGGGGCTTTATGTTTCACTGACTGTGCTCTTTTAGAGAAGTGCGTAACAAGTGCGATATTCTCGCATACATGCTAAAAGAAAAAAATGTTAAAATTACTTGTGTGTTCAATAAAGTGTAAATGTTCAAATACTAAGATTTTTTTTATACAATACCTGTGTCCTAAAAAAATGTCTGAACAGCATTAGGCATTAGCAAAAAATAATAACTTTTCGCTATATTGCTGAGGTTTCTAAACGGAGCTCTGTAAGTATACTTTTTTCGTATAATAATGATTGTAGTATGCTGTAATCATAAACGGTATATACTTGCCATCTAGGCTGAGATTTCCAGACAATGACTATCTTTTATTTTAAGAGTTGGAGGGGAAATATGAAAGCGTATATATATAATAGACCGGAATGGGCTATTATTTTTCACATCGACAAAGTTGCGAGAAATCTAACTCGAAAATTTTTGCATAGTCGTCGTTTCGAAACGGTTGCACGTATGGAACTGAATTTTAGCACGTTTTTAGTAGACACCCAGAGGTATATGACGTTGCAAAGCGCTTGTCATCGAGGCTTCCGAGCACAGCGCTGTAAGACGAACAACTTGAAAATCTGTGAAAAAAAAGTTTATTTTCGAAAACTGACGAACGGAATACGTTATGTCTACGAACCACTTTATTTCGAAAAGAAGAATTTAAATGAGGGCTTTAAACGCTACGTTTTAATGCCTGACACGACCGAAAAAGGAGACGATTCGACCAAAAAAAAAAGACATTTGTCTGGAATCCTAGTTGATTTTATGGAAAAACTTTACTAAACCTTTTTATAGGTTTTTTCTGAAAAAATTCGAAGCCTCAAAATTCGAGCAGACTCTTTTTGTTTGGCAAATATAAGTCAAAAACTGAAATTTAGATTTTGGCCTATAACTGCCGAACCACTGGATCCTCAAGCAGTAAAATTCTCCGTAGGTACCAGGCCTCCTCTACATTTGAAGTGGTATGACTGTTTTCCGTAAGTAGTTTATTACATTTTTTGAAATTTCTGAAGCTATACTCCTGGGAAAATTTTATATGCAATCACAGGAACCTCTAAAAGTACAGTAAACTCATTTAACTGAATTTAAAATGAAAAAGCTGACAAACTTAATCTCATTGACCTTTCTTTGCCATCTAACTCCTGTTCCATTTAAAATAGCAATGTTTGCACCAGTTTTATAACCAAAATTTCAAAACGATCTGTTAGTCAGTTCTCCATACACTTCTAATGTACCATCGAACGTGGGAAACCCTGAATATCGTTTCGATGGAAGCTCCGTGTAATGACCAATTTACCGATCTTTTAATTATTTTTATCCTGACATTTACGTTATATATTTTTTACCTTTTTTGTTATATTGTTATATAATGTTTGTCAAGTCAAATATCACCACTTTTGGAAAGAGATTTGAATTACATTGCTAGATCAGAATTTAAAATAAAAAAGCTGACAAACTTAACCTTAATGACCTTTCTTTGCCATCTAACTTCAACGTTATACCTACTCTGAATAGTACTGACTTTCTGTAAAAAATTCTTCGAGCGTGCAAGATGCAAACACCACATTATTCTGTTTAATCCTAATCTGCCTAACTGGGCGTTTGTTAAAAACTATTAAAAATAAGGAATAAAGTTTGCATTAAAGTAAAATTAGATAGGTACCATACATTAATGTCTCATCTATTTTGGAGCATTGGCGTGGCTAAGTTGAACGGCACCTGGGCGGTTACCTACCTGAATGGTCATCTGGTTAAAACTGCACTAAAATAAAGCGCTCATTAAAATGACGATAGATTTTTTTTATCATTTTTATGTATCTCTATTTTGAAAATAGATGAATGGTTCCTTAACATTAAAAACTAGGAAGGTACGGTGACATTGATAAAGCCAATGACGGCGAGTCAAAAAATAGAAACGTAACCATGTTCATATTTTAAAAAATTTTTTCATCTTTTCCATTAATATTCTACTATATGTGTCCATACTGTACCAGACATAACCATAGGAGAGTAAGGGAAACTGTCAAAATTCACGAGAAATATAAAATAACAAAAAAACTGTTGACCTTATCATTGACTTTATAAAGTCAAAATTTAATTTTTCATTAATATATTTATCTTTTTATAAAAATAGTGTCCGAATTCGGCATTATCTGTGGGGTGATTTCGGATTATTTACTACATTATTATGACAAAAAAAAAGATAAAATATAAACAGAAAAGAACGTAAATTTCTGTTTATTCAAACAATACATAAATGTAAAAAATTTAAGAAAACCTTATTTTTTATTACAAATGAGACAGGCACTTAAAATGAAAACAAAAAAAAAATAGAACTTAAACAAATGGTTTTATTATATTTGGCCGATATCCAGCCGTATATGTGGAAACTGATATTTCCCTTTTCGAAGATCTTTTACAGAGGATATTTTTTCTACAATCGGTCTTAATATAATAATAAGTAAAACAGACGCCGGTTTTGTAGACACATGTTTTCTTAAAAAACTAATCCTGTAGACATTTTCTACATTGTCAATTATCTCAGTAACGCATCCAATAAAATGTTTGAACTTCTTATTGAGATAAAGCAGTCGAATAACCAAGAATGACCCTGTGCTTATTTCTATATCAGCCTTTTCATTATTTCATTTCTATTATTCATATAACAGTTTTGTCCGATTTCTATATTATTTTTATCTTCCGATCGGCTTTCTCTATCTTGGGATTCTTCTACTATCAAATCACTAGCTCTTACATCTTTTCCTTGGGCACCTTGCAACTTCTTGTGCCTGGATGTTCCCGGAACTTATTCAGGGCACCAAATTGTCTATCCTTTAGCAACTCTTGGAATGATTCGTCGAAATCTGGTAGCGAATTTAGGGTTTTCCCTGGATTAACTGGGAAAAATCAGCAAGCCCGAAATCCAGACTTTATATTACTTATTTAAGATCCATCAATATTTTCAATAGCCTGTTTGAAAAGGGGAGGAAATTCGGATGTTGGTAAGCATCCTCTATTATGCGACATCCACTCGGTTAATATTTTTCGCCATGATTTTTTTAACGGTGCGAAGAATGACACATCCAGCGGTTGAAGTAGATGTGGCGTTCGGTGGCAATAAAACAAACTGGATGTCGAATCATAATTGCATAATGTTTATAATAGCAAAACATGAACAGACACGTGACTTGCTAGGTTGTCACTTATTAAAACCTTTTTCCCAACAAGATTTTTGAAATATGTTAAGGCCACCTTGTCGAACCAGTCTAAGTAAGTACGTCCGTCGAACCACTCAGATTTTGTGCGAATATAAACGACATCAGAAAATCCGCCTTCTAATCATATCTGATAGAGGTGAGTTAACTTATAAACGACATAAAACGGTAGAATTACTCCGGAACCACTGATCGCCATTATAACTGAAATGCGAATCAATGATACGGTCCACGCATAAATCTCTTCTACAAAGAACCTTTACTCGGTCCTTTTGTCCACAATGGCCCTGCTTCTTTTAATGCTTTGAGCCAATCTCTCTATAAGAATTCGATTTCTTAACATAAACTTGTAAAACCAATCATTACCTGGACAATTTTCCTTGAATATAGTCTTCTTGCGTTTCCTGTGAAGATATGATTTGACAAGAAGTTTTATGTCATACCTTGTTAAGGGGAAGCCCCATTCAGCCAACTGTATTCCAGTCGCCAACTTACGGTCCTCCTCAAGTGACAAGACTATCTGGCCACCTTATTTTTTTGAATGGGGGTTTCGCCGCTTTTCACGTAATGTGGATTTAAGGACCCCGAAAACATCAGACGCTTCTGGTAAACTTTTTCTTCCATCTGTCAGGTCCCTTAGTACTCTATTCACATTTTCAGCAGTGTATTGCATGAATTTGCTTCTAATTTTGCGCCTGTAAGTGTGAACCATGCATGATGTCCAAATTCACCCGACCTAGAGACAATTTTTGACAAAACTATCATTCACCGCTTTTCTTTAGAACTTTAGAATACAAATCGTCAATCTTAAGATTTCCTCGTCGCTTAAAAGAAAATTATTGTATTAAACTTAGAGAGGACGAAAAAGTCAGCATTATATACAGGGTGTCCCGAAATTATGGGTTAATATGTTTACGGAATAATCTACGTCTTAAAAGAAGACTAAACGTTCATGTAAATATATATCGAAAATTGCTTCGTTAGGAGGCTAAAGTCCCAAGAATGAACCCCTCTGAAGATGGGTGTTATTAAATATTGTCGAAAAGTTTAAAAACTGGATTATAAAATTTAGGTATTTGAGTAACTTTTATATGGCTAGATACTTGATACATGCTATTTTATGCTGCTTACTTTAATACAGATTCGAGTCTATTTTGGTAGTCTTAGAATGAGTTTAAACCCCCGGTTATTCACTTTATATAAAAAATTCCAAGAGGGAAATGCCTCTTGGAATTAATCATTTTATGCTGTTTGCTGTAGTGAAGATTTTAGTCAATTTTGGCAGGTTTAGGATAACTTTAAAGTTGTTGTAAAAGTTGATACTCAGCAGTTTTATGCTGCTTGCTGTAGTAAAGATTTGAGCTAATTTTGGTAGCTTTAGGATGATTTTAAACCCCTCGGTCATTTACTTTTTATGAAAAATTTAAAAATTCAAGTGCCTCAATCCGGGGGCTGGAAAGTTGATACAGAGCCATTTAATGATGTGTGTTTTAGTGAAGATTTGAGCCATAAGAGGAATATTTTATGCTTGGTAGCTCTAGGATTTTTAAAACCCCTACGGTCATTGGTTTTTCTTTTTTGCTGGTCCTCAAATTATCGGTCATTAAATTAGGTTTTTCCCTAGGTTAGGAGCACTCATGTTAAAGCCATAATACAAAAATGCGTATAAAAAATTAAAAGAAATTTTTACAAAAGACGGTTTCGCGTTATACATGTTAAACAACCACCGATACGGGGGAACATATTTAATGTTGGTCGCTTATTTGGGTAGGATTTGTATCAATTTTCAGCTTTCTAGGTTTTGTATAAACTACATAGAGAGTTTCACACTGTGTTGCACTAGACGCACCAGCTTGCAGACAGTTCAAAAGTTACGTCCCACTGAAAAAAAAAATTCCTTGGGGCTTTATGTTTCACTGACTGTGCTCTTTTAGAGAAGTGCGTAACAAGTGCGATATTCTCGCATACATGCTAAAAGAAAAAAATGTTAAAATTAAAGCAGTTAGTTATAGCAGATTTTTATACATTTTCAAATACTAAGGTTTTTTTTATACAATACCTGTGTCCTAAAAAAATGTCTGAACAGCATTAGGATCCTGTTAACCCACACACACCACATTCTGCAGGTTATTGTCATTAAAATGTTATCTTATTTTATATACGTTTGTATGTTTAATAAAGTGATGCAAATTTAAAGTTATAAATCTGCATTTTGGGAGTGATAACAGTTCCACCGAGGTGATAACATGACAGCATTGTCGAAGCGCTCAAATGGTGCAACACGCCACTTGGACTTAGGAAAATGTGATAATTTGTCAGTGGAAAACGTGATTACACTACACCAACATAGTGTCCAAAATAAAAAATCAAGTTATGCAAAAACAAAGTATTTATCCAACTCCAGTGTCGAAATAAAGCAGTTTTCAATTGTTTTTAAATTTTTTAGAATTGGTGGAGCTTCTTCGATTATCTACGCATTTGCCGGTGAATTTCATGATGACCAGTATCGTCCTAAGGTGATATCATGGATAAGTGCATTTGTTGCAGGTGGACAAATGTACATTCCAGGTAAAAGTTGTGAGATTTTAACTTTGATCTTCTTGAGTATCTAGTTTTTTTATCAGTCCGAAATTAACAAACAAAAACAAAGTGAATTTTTAAACAGAAATTTGCCATATTTGCTCTATAAACGTCTATGGAGGAACGTTATTTTTAAGATGACCATTGCCTTAAAGAATCATTTGTTGTTTTTCTTTTTATTATTTATTAGAATTAATTTAACCTAAAATATTCAGTAGTTTTTACCCGACTATGAAGGAAAGGAGGGTAATGTTTTCCCATATTTATGTTTGCGTATGTGTGTATGTTCAAGGTGATCACGCATATTGTCCATTCCACTCTCTTAACTGATTTATTTTCGATACCACAAAAAATTTTATTTAAAGTATGCGCACCTAGGCTTTTTTAAATACTTTTTGAACAGCTATTGGATATATACAATACTATACATATATTATACAAACTTAATAACAATCACGCTAGATCGAAAACCCTTTCATAAATGATGTCACTATGTAGTAGAACGTTTGCATTTTTTGACAGGTTTACTGTTACATTTTTCGGCTGTCGTTGAAGATAAAGGTATATTTCCTGTCAGCAAGAAGAGACTCATCTGATAGATATTTAAAAAATAATAACTTTTCGATCTATTCTGAATACTATTAAATTCACATAGTTTTTAAATAACTAGAAAAAATTATCCATGAAACCCTAGAAACTTATAATTTTCAGTTTTTTGTACTAACAAAAATGATGTAGTTCAGGCCAGTTGGATAATACAGCCAGATTAACACCGTTCGCAAGAATAAGAAGAGATATGTGAAAGACTGACCATTTTTATGGTTTTAACAAATCAGCAAGTAATTGCGTACCCTTTCCATAGTTACTTGCGTCAGTTTACTGATTATATATTAATTATGTTCATAATTCTAGATTGTCCAGTTAAACTTATAAAGAGTATCTTTATAAGATGAGATGAGACAAAAGAAACATTTTTATTAAAACTGGGTAAAACAAAAAGAAACGGCAACGAACATTTTTATTAGAATTTAATTGCTGTGGGTACTTGCTCATACAAAGCCTCCTCATTGATGGTCTAATAATGTTTGAATTATGCTTTAACAGTCATTTATAATCTCCTTATTTTCTTGCTTCTCTCTTCTGAAAAAAAAATTAATTTTCAGATATTAACAACAACGGCTTAGGAAAACCATACCCCATCACCCATGTAAAACTAAGTTAGTAATATTTCAGATCGATTTTTAAGATAAAAAGAAATGTTAACAACAACTACAAAAGTGTCGGATTATCAGTTACTCACTGGATCACGTCCCTATAAACGTTTATCTTTAACCACGTCCGGAACGTTTTTGAATTTATCATTTTGCTTGAATTTTTACGAGAATATTTTAAGTTCGGATAGTTTTGGTAAGGCTGACAGATTTTTTGTAATATTTGGTATTTGAGCATTTTAGTAGATAAGATAAATATTAAACATTGTTTGCGTTTTTAATTCTCTAAATTTAGATGATTTTTTGTTATTTTGAATGTAAAATAATTTATAAAATAAAAAAATATAAGATCATTTCAAGGCTTGGGCTGTTTCATTATTTTCATTAGGAACTGACATTCACTATACCAATTATCTTTCGAACTGTAGTTCTATATTGACTAAATCATCCAGTGCTTTTAGTCATCTAATCTAGCTAACTTATGGTGATATTCAGCATTATCGGATAATTATCAATTATCATAATAGATCCATAATCAATAATATTTATGTCAATTTTTTTTCTCACAATATCATTACAACTACTACTCCTGGATGTGGTGTTGTGACCTTTATAATAATATTTATTAGACACAGAAGGCCATTGGAATAGCATATTAATAATTAAAGTTACCTATTCTATCATTATTATTGTTAATATTTAAATGCATACCGCCTACATTCCTAATGACTAAATAAATCTCCAACTGAAATTCTGCATAGTCAAACTGTATGTATAACGTTAAAAACTAAAACAATAAACTTGACCAATTCGTCGCGGTGAGTCGCCATACTAGCCGAGGACGATATCCCATCCTCTGTCCTTTATAACTACGAGCCGCCAGGGTGACAGAACCGTGGTGCGGGAGTCAATTCATGAGTTTGGAGCCTTGTCAAAAGACGTTAGGAGTGTATTTCGCTCCTTCGTTTTGCAGCTCAGTGGAGCCGACTTAGTGAGCTGACTCAGTAAAGTGAGCCAGAGTCAGTGAAGAGCATCCTTAAAAAGTTACATGTCCCATCTCTAATATACTAGACTAAGGTACATGAACGATGTAATAAAAAGAAGAAGCAAATTGTTTAATCTGCTATAGCTGAACACCAGCATACCACTAGCCATATTATAAATGTAAAAGAAACCAAGGTTCTAGCATCGGTTTCAGGATTTTATAAACGAAAAATTAGAGAATCTATTGAAATTTTTAAACAAACAAAAAACGTCAGTAGAGATAAGGGTTACGATTTATATCACACGTGGAAACCGATCTTAACACAGGGTGACAGTTCAGTGAGCACAAGGCGGGTATAAAAGCCCGCCTTGTTACGGTACACGCACTTTTCTGACACATAAAAAAGGCCGCGACCGTGCTAGTTTGACGGCCGAACTTACTCAGGTCACGGTATTGCAACATCGTGTTAGCTCAAGCACAGATTTAATACGTAGAAGACTAAATAAACACCATCCAGTTTTCCATAACTTCTGTCTTTTACTTAACACAAAAGTCCTGAGAAGATCTCCCCAGCTGCAAGAGTGAACCCCCCCTCAACACTGGAGTTGCCTCAGGGAGGACATCCTGAAATCGACCTGGACAAAAAAGGAAATCTTTTAGTTAATACTGTAGAAGCAACAGTGGTTAATAAGTGCCGCTGTTCCTTAGGGGAATTACTTGTTTAATATTTTATTTAACGGACAATGAACAGTGAGAAACTGACACTGTACCGGGGTTCAGGTGGTGCCGGGACGTCGCCCGGATTAGGGACCTTAATTTCTATTTTTACCAAGAGTAGGTTTTTATTTCGAAAACCAACAAGGAAAAAATTGTTATTGAAAGTTTTTTCCTTTCAGGAATTTTTTCCTTTTCAACTTGACGTTAGCTTCACTTTTATTAATAATTAGTGAACAATATTTTTGGCACCTCCAGAGGGTTTGCAGCAGATCATTTTAAGGACACTAGGTGTCGAGTGGACATTTATTTTTTTCTAACCAAACATTTCATCTTTATTTTCATTTTTCTCTGCAGCTCACCAACGAATGGAAGGCCGTATGTTTCCTTCGGATTCGGGACAGTTGTCCCATCACGTACCGCTAAATCGTGCCGCGAAGCGCCGCGCTAAAAGAATGTGACAAGCAGCCCGACGGTTTTAAACTCCGAGCGACTGAACGATCCCCTCGCCAAACCAGGAGAGAGCCGTCGACGAAACGTTTACTAGGCCATGCCCTGAGGCTTATATCATCCCCAGAGAAGACCCGACTCGGATAAGTCACTGTCCTCTCCTTTAGATCTGGACGAATCCAACACTGTCGAAAATCCCCGATTTTGGCACTACTCCCTATTCGCCTCTTTAGACCCAAGATTCGTCGTCGTGAAACTATTTCTCCCCCCAGAGACCCAAGGCCGGCCCGGAAAACCCGGTGTCGACCACGTATATGGAGAAAGGTGGAATCTCTACCGTTACCCCCGTGGGCCGAACTAGACTATTACTTACTTTCCTTAGGTACAGTCACGTCCATCGGGACTGTCTGTTCCCCTTACTGAAGCTACAACTGTTCTGTCCCGTCCATGGAACTGAAACTAGATCCCACCAGACATTCGTCGAGGGAGTTAGGTCCGTCAAAGGGTACTTCTTCGTGCAACCTAATCCCCCCTGGACATATCACAGGCCTGAACATTGGAGTCACCCTGTAATAAGGTCTCCAGCAGGGAACCGACCTCGTTGGGTGCTCCTAGCAAGAGCAATCCCATCATATACTCACCAGGGCATGCCTTCAGCGATGAACCCTACGTACCATATTCAGTGCCTGTGTCCAGAACAACAGACACAAGTCGCGCACTGATACCACTCAGGTATGAGGCTGAGAAGGCCCCTAACGAGTGGGATGGTTTTATATAAGGATATTGACACCCAGATTGGGAGAACAGCACCCCATGACCAAGACGAAACAACGACCGGGAACAGCCTGCATCTCTCCGAGCTCATTCAGTGTTCGGATCTCGTGGAGTAAAGATCCCTCAAGATGCCTCGTGCAATCGAAGGCGAAGCGTCAGATAGTAATTCCAATTTGACACTATCTAATCCCAAGAACCATTATTTCTTAATTGACCAAAGCCGTGAAAGCTTCCGTTTTATGTTGAAAATGAGAGTTCGGTCGTTGTTAATGAAAAGTCGGCTGTAGTGTGTACGTAATAATATTAATGAATTTTGTTTCAATTCTAAAAAAAAACACAGTCGACACCATACTGTCACAATTGAATATTATTGAACTAATTATGTTTTAATATTTAGGTATGGCATGGGCTTTACTAGGAAGTGAATGGAGTTTTTATCTGGAAGGACTAGGAATCTCATTTCGTCCATGGAGATTGTTGCTTATTATTTACGGATTACCTAGTTTGGTAGTTGCTGCCATGATATCAATTTTACCCGAAAGGTAAATAATGAAATATCCTTATCGTCCTTATGTTCGCATAAGGACATATTATAAGAATTACCTAGGAAATATTAAAACACGTAACTCACAAGATTATCTGATCTGGGTTCATTATTAATTAGTTAAACCAGAATATTAAATTATATTTTTATATTGAAGTGATCGCTGAAAAATGTCACGTTCATCAACTAATTCCAAGCCAAGTCGTTTTAAATATACATTTTGCAAACTGAAACGCCTTCGTTCTGCTCAGGATATTTTAGGAAAGACATAAAACTTCTTTCAAGTAGTTTCAATAATAATAAGGATGCTTGGCTTCAAGACGGATGAAAGCGTTGTTTTCGATGTACTCAGTATCAAAAACTAAAACAGGAATTGTTGAAATTATCAGTATTTCGAAAACCGTTGAAGATGGGTTAATAGTATGTTATACTAGATATTCGTCTGGAATATAACACAAAAGCCGAATCTAATCATAATGTAAATTAAGACGGTATTCAATAATGTTTAAATGAAAATAGAGCCATATTTGAAATATGTACGCAACTTCGTTGTATAAATCCACATTGTTATCCAATAGCTTTGCCTTTCTACGAATTTAAGGCCTGTAATACCTGACTCGAGTTATTCGACAAGAGATTCGATCGTCCCTAATTTGATTATGATTCTATTTGATCGATAAATGCATTTAGATATTGGCGGCTCTTTAACAATACAGACAAAGAGTAATGATCGAATATAATCTAATTATTATTGATGAATGAAATCAGAGGCGAATCTGGAATTGTGAAATGGAATACAACTAGTAATATATCTTATTACCTAGCTCTAATATTAGGCAATTATCTATAAGTAGTTTATGTATTGATATTCTTATACATAACTGATATATGAACACAGTTATTACGATTCCTTATATTGTGACATGTAACGTCACTCGAGTTCAATTGAAGTGGATAGCACGAAACTCAAACCATCATAATTTTTAAAATACATGCTATAATTCGATGATTCTATTTTCGTTTTAATTACTATTATACCCTCTAGAGATGCTAATTTTTTCACTTGTTTTTGACATTTTTAAATATTTGCAGTTTATTTAGTTTTATATATTTTTTTAAATACGTGTATGTGTGAATCACTACTTTATTTTAATTAGATACTGAAAAAAATACAAAAAGAACGCATACAGCAAGTAAAAAATTAATAGAAAAGTTGACAAAAAAGATACCAATAAATAAAATAACAATAATCTATATATTTAATACACTAAGCCACGTTTTTCAAAAAGTTCGTGAGAGAATTATACTGCACCAATTTACATATTTTTTTAAATGATAGTGGTTACTGAGACCTTTCAAAGCTATTTTTTGTATTGTTTTATTAGGTATTTTTTCTATAAAACCAAAGTTTTTGTTCAATAACATTTCTGGACGATGTGGTGAATGCGCCCCATATTCTTATAATTCCACTAAAAACTCATCGCGCCATCTAACGAAAAAGGCAGAACAAGATCTGCCGGGTAAGCTAGACATTTTAATAACGAGTAGGATCCCCTATACTCCGTACGATTTCTTGGCAACGCCTTGGCATGCTTTAATAACATTGTCAATAATGTTCTATGGAACATGATTCCATTAATCTCTGACAACATCCTCTAGTTCACGAAGGTTATTATCCTTAATTGATCCCAGATGTGTTCTATAGGATTGGCATCTAGTGTCGTAGCGTAGCGCATATCATAATCGACACTCCTCCAAAAGAAACTCTTGGAATTCAAAACAAACAATTATCATCAAAAACGTAATGTTCCCAAAGGCTTATTTCCCAATATTAACTATCTGGCCCAATTTAATCATCTTGTTCGATTTTATGCAGATATCCTTGGATGTCTCAAAGGCTTATTGTCCTTTAGACCTGCATCATATAAAAAATCGTATTTTGAATAGGATTACTTCGAACAGTTATTTTTAGCAATCGATCAGTTTTGATTGTCGTTATTCTTTGTCGTTCACCCCCATGCGTTTAATCAGGGTTATTACTATTATTAAGCTCTGCCGATCATATACTGGCTGACATTAAATCCTTCAATAGTACAATTTATCCAAGCACTATTTAAGCGAAGCATTTCTAATATCCAAAAAGTATCAACTGCGACAGCTATAAATGCTAATATGATGTTAAAAATTGTTCATCATAGATAACTGTATAACCTTGGCAAAAAATTTTATAATACAAGTAATACTTACATAATCTAAACATTGAAGTATTGGAGAAAGCGTTTTTTTTTCTTAAACGGCATCAACGATATTTCAAAACCTAAAACGTAGTATCGGTGCTATCATACAGAGTGATTCACATTTTTTACCTTACCTTACCTTACTACATACACGTATTATTAAATGATAAAAAACATCTAAGAACTAAATGAACTGTAGATATTTAAAGTAAGTTCAAAACAAGTGAAACAATTAGATTCTATAGGGAAAAGAATGATTATTAAAACAGAAAAAGAATAATCGAATTATTCCATGTATTTTAAAAATTATGATGGTTTAAATTTGATAGTCCTATAGTGAATAATATAGTTCTTAGGTTTTAAAAATGTATGTTAGAATCCTAGAATAATTGTTTCAAATAATCCAAACTCGATAATACTACATCATCCAAATAATTGCAAAGTTAGCTTTTGTCAACACTACTTCAGTATAATATATTCTAAAGGAGATATTATTTAAAAGAACATGTATATAGTTAATGTTAAGTATCAGATAAATATTAACTTAAATGACTTTTAGTCCGAAATACCTCTTGGCCCAAGGAAAACATGATCACACATTGAGAATACTAACAAAAATGTTCGTACTTAACACGGGTAAAAAATCTCATGATTATCCTGTGTCTACGATAATTTTGGATGAGGTTGTAGTGGTTACAACTGAAGAAAAACCTAATATGTTCAAGCTTTTATGGAGTCAGTCAATATTACTGTTTAACAAAGAATATATTATTAAAACAATTCTTTGCTGTTATTTGCAGTTTGGAGTATTTCTATCGTAAGTATATTACAGATTATGATTATATGTATAGAATCCTATGATAAAAATAATATAAGTAACAAGCACGAAAACAACGACACAACTCATTTGAGTTTAGAATAATCTGGCTTCTCTATCCCACAAGTTGTTCTTTAACGCTTAGACCATTAAAATGAATGATGCAATCGTATAAAATATTTATTGGCCTTGATCTATTTTGTGTCATTCAAAAAATTCTTAAAATTGAAATATTTAACGTTCGAACCTTCTGCCTCAAGGATTTCTTATGTCAGTGTTATTTCATACATTACTGCAGCCTGTGGGTTATAGCCTTGGTAGATGTTAGAGAAAAAGAGAACGAGTTCATGATAATTATTAAGGCCAATATACGAGCCCAGTCGCATATGTATTGGACAAAAGAATACGTAAGAGATTTTTGTTACCTAGTATTTATTGTAAAGATATAGATATGCGATATTGTTAATTAATTGTTAATACCACATACTAGTAATATACCTAGTTGCATTTGTTAAAGCTATGTGACATGCAGTAAATACTAGGTGACAAAAATAAAATTATTTTAAATGCGCCCTTGGTCCAATACATATACATATACGACTGGGTTCGTACAGGTGCGTTGTCGACATATAAACGCTTCGGCATAGTATCAGACATAGACTCTGATTAACAATATCAAAAGCGAACTAAAATTTAACATCGTTATTAATGTGTCTGATTTAATTATAAATATTTCCCAAAAGTTTCAGATATACAGACAACCGATACGTTAAAAAAGTTAAATATCTTCCCCTGAGTGTTAATATATTTTTTATCTCACGTACACCACCGTCATAACAAGGAAATTTGATCCCTGTCTGGAACTTGTCCGCATCGCAATAGCCGCAATTATCCATTTTTGTACTGATTAAAATGGTTCATTGTCCTTGCTGTTAGTATAGAATCTTGTATCTTTGTTATCACATTGTGTATGGAGAATAAAAGTATATTAACATTATTGCTTCCAACGAAACGCAGAAGTTAACAGTATAATTACTGGCCTTTTTTTAGTCATCAGTTATTTTCCGTCACTAAGTGTATAACGGATCCTTTTTATAGCCAAAATTTAGTTACGCTACTGATTAGCTTCTTCTGAGTTTCAAATGCCTGCTCTAAAATTTGAGCTGCAACCATAATGCGACACATATCTAGCAAATTAAAGGCCCTGAATTCAAATCCCATCGGAATGTCTGAGAATACATAGACGCAAAATAATAAACGTTTCTAAACTGTAATACAAATTTGACAAGCCCTCTGATGGCATTGACACATTGCGATAATAACTGTCACAACTGCAAAAAAAAGATATTTCATCTCTTCGAACATTTCTGAAAATACTTTAAATACTAATTTTTCTTTTTCAAATACCTATATCATTCATGGACTGAGTGACTGTCTCAAATCAGTAAAATCTGGTCTGCAGTGGCGTAACTAACTATAGCATTGGGTCTGTGTGCAGGGATACATTCTGGGCTAAAAATACGTCCTCACTTTAAACAGACCCCTCAATGTTCTTACTTACACATTTCGCATTACTCTTCATTATTACATTATACAATTTAATTTTACAAACATCCTCACTTTAGTGTAGTTCCGAAACCATGTAATTTTATATTTTTGAAGGAGCCGGGCTTCAACTTCACATAGACCCGCGCAAAATGTATAGAACCATCTGTTTCATGTATCCCATGGTAATCTAAACTATATGTATTATTAGTTTTAGCGTGTTTCAATTCAAACAATGGTTTTAGTTTGGCCAACTCAGCAGAATTTCTACTACTGGTAGAATAGGCAACGCGTTTAGTGGCCAATTTGGAGTTTAGAAGATTTTATTTTGCTAAATTTAGGATTACTAAATCATTTATATTAAAAAATATATATATTTTTTTAAATAAAATATAAAATTTTACTTGTCACTCTATTTATCGGTGTTTTCAAGAAATAACAATAGGTATTATCACTACAATGGTATTACAAATGAAGCAACCTACCGGCCCAAGATTTGAAAGTTGCGTTATATCGGTAGGGGATAAATCTTAACAACTCTTCACTGACCCTGGTACAACTTACGACGATTTGCTTAAATTGGTGGCGTTATTGAAAATATCGCAGTATAAAAAAATTTAAATATTAAATTTTGGTGTGAGGTCTGCTAGCTAAGTTACAGGGCATTGGAATTGCGTTGCAAAGGTCTTGGGTCCCATTCTATCTCCGACGGGCGAAGTTTTTTTTTATTAAAACCTATAATTTTGGATGTAATTGTATTTTAAATATCGGACTGCGTGTTTGGTTAAGTCTTTTTTAGGTCGGCATACAAAATTGTATCTATAATAAAAGAATTAAAATATATTTGAGCAAATCTCCAAAGGAGGAGCAATAGTCGGTAAGAAGTCCTTGAGATTTAGCCGCTCCTTATAGTGGTTACCTACTAGTTTTTTCAAACAACCTTTCGGCTGGTTAATATGAAGGATTATGAATAAGAGAGGTTGGCCTAGTTCCTTAAATTCTTCTGTCGGCGAGATAAAGTCACACGTGTGCTGGGATGTTTACAATGGCATAATCATATCCTATAACAATAAATCGTTTTTTTTTTATATTTCTGGACCTGAATATTACGCCTGCTACGTATTAGAAAATAATATTTTCTAAACAAAAATTGAAATTGAAAAATTTTTTAGACAGATTTTTGAAACAAACTCACTTCTTAAAAATTTTTGCCAGCCATCAGTTTTCTAGGTATTAAGCATATTGAAATAAAAAGATATCATAACAAAATAAATAGCAATTTATTGAAAGCCTTAATGAAAGTGTAAGCCAAAAGCTTACTGCAGTTTTTTTTTCAATATTTTGTGTAGACCTCATATCTGCAAATAAATACCACCAGGTAAAATTAAATAAAACTAAATGAATTAAAACATTCTAATGTTCTGAATGATTCTGGTGAAATAAAGTAAAATCTAGCCAGTGCGTATAAGAAAACTAAATTAAACATTGCTTGCAACTTTTTTTCAGTTTCAATATTTTTACATAGTGTTATGTAAAATACATCTTGTTCTTTATAAATTAATAAAAGTACATATGTAAGTGTAAGTATTAAGTGTATTAATTATACTAACTTAATAGTTCATGTCCTCTTTCGTAATAATTTGATATAAAATGATCTTTGAAACTTTCGAAGACTATTTTCAATCTATCTGCTCTTTTATATCGATATGCCCATTCTTTAGGTATGATAGAAGAGCCCTTGTTCTTTAATTCATACAAATAACAACATATTCGTCCAGGCATGATCTAAAGAGCCGAATTTACCTTAAAATGTAGTCATTATACCTAATAAAACTCAAAATACGAAGCACAGTCCCTAAACACAGTTCTGAAAGTTAAAAAGTTTTAAGCTTTTTACACCAAATAAATGGGAAATGTTATGCAAATATAACAAATTGATATAAACTAATTCATAAGTACACAACAAACCTAAACACGAAGAAATAAATAGAAATTGATACACAATGTAAACAAAATGTTCAGCATGCGTGATAAACGGGCAGAGATGGCCAATGTATGACAAATGGAAATAAGCCATCCTGTCTTGTTTATAATGGTTGGATTAATATATAATGTTTAATAATGAGTGGCATATCCCGGAGTGATGTTCATCTATAGTTGAATTAGACATAACATTTTCATCAATCAATAAAATGCTACTGACTGATTTGACATTAAAAAACGGGGTTATATTGAAAGTGAATGTACGGTCTTCTAGATAGATAAAATCGTTAATAAGATCTAATTGCAATATATATACATTTTTGAAACAAAATAACAATATATTATATATGTTGATTATGAAGGACTCAAAACTAAAATTTCATCAAAAGAAGTATCTTCTGATTCGAGATCAGCTACCTAAAATCTAGTAGTGTTCCAAAAAATCGTCCAGGGTAAGTTACCTCACCGATTCTAACGATTACCCTTGGTAAACTTAATGAAATAATTATCAAAAATATGGACCCACCACATTTCAGGGGTTTTTCAAAATTGCCCTCTTCCCTGGAAAATGCAAATATTGTGTATCATTATAATAAAGGTATTAAAAAGTTTTATCATGTGGGCTCGTAGGGATTGGCAACACTAATTAGTTTATAGTAAGAATATCTTTCGGAATTTATACTTTCGTAACACTAGAGTGGTTCTAGAATTCCTGAGCGCCAAAAGACCGTTTTTTGCCTGTTTAATCTTCTCTTTTAATTCCCCTTGTTCCAGTAGTGCAAGTTCTCTCCTTTAAACACCTTGTTTTATATAACCATGAAGCAAAAACCATGTAAGAGCATTTATGTATGTATTGTAAGATTAGGCTATCCTTTATACTTACGGTTAAGCAACATCCTCATATACATATATATATATATATATATATATATATATATATATATATATATATATATATATATATATATATATAATTGGAAGTTTTGTATATTTTAGAGCATCGGCTTTATTTTTGTGGTTCCCGGATATACTGAATATTCTGTCTAGATATGCCCAGAAAGTAACGAATGCTGGTGTGACCTTATGCGGGCCAGTTAATAATAATCAGTCGCTTTCTACGAATTTACAGTTAACGTCTTATAACTTTTATGCAGATTTATGGAGAGCTGACGATATCACATTTGAGGTTAGTATGTATAATAATTTTTATTAAGAATATGCAACTTTCATAAGTATGCCCGCAACTGAACTAACGTTTATAAAGGAAGTATATATAGGGTACTCCGTAATCAATACTACCCATATTAAACGAATATAACTTTGTGAATATTTTGTTGTGGTTGTGTTAGCTGGACAATTGTTTTCGAAATTCAACAGTTTCTTTAAAATTTTGAATGAAATGCCCTGTATAAGGATATTATTTTGATTTTTTGGACTCTTCAAGATTTCAAACATATTTATATATTGTATAGTATAGTTTTTTCGTAAGAAAATCAAAAAAACTTTACGAATCAATAAGTTAACTATGAAATTTTTATAATCCATTCACCTGTTTATTTTTTAGGAATCTGTTTGTGAGGATTCTGTAGATGCTGAAGTATTTTTGGTGATTTTAGTAATTGGATCTGCAATCGGAGTCACCTACTTAATCATCGGTATTCTTATAAACAAAATTGGAAAAAAGATACTTCTCGTAGGTAAGAACATGACAAACTATTTATATATGAAATCAAACTCATTAATGGATGATAATAAGCAAATTTTATATTTGCTCTACTTCAGTTACCGAAACTTTTACCTAATTCCAGAGAAGCAGATAACATTATTATCCAAAAATACTTAATATTTTCTAATGATATGTAATGTAAGAAACAGCAAAGTTTCGTTCGTTCTGGAAAAATATAATAACATATCGAGCTCTCTCAGACTTAGATTTTACAGTCCATACATCTCTCTTTGTTAAGTTAACGTAGCACTTATCATCATTTCTACCACGCACCAGTTTAATTTTCTGTTTTCCCACAACCGAGTTCTTATAATCGGAAAATATACCGAGTAAAAAGTTTAGCGGTATTAAAGCATTAAAGTTCTTGGTGGTCGATTCATAAGATTTTATTGGTCCAGAAGGTCAGTTTTATCCTGCGATGTCGAGGGCTTTGCTTTCATGAACCTTGAGACATAGGAGAAATTTGATAACGTTCTGTCTACTTCTATACCATTTAATTCGCAAGTTTTGGTTTCAAACAGAAATGCGACTGCATTGTTAATCAACATTCATGTGCCCGTTTTGCCTGCTTCTTCACTAAACTTTGCTTCTATGTAGAGTTCTAACACATCTATTAATTCTGCTGGGAGATCAGACTCGTGAAGTAAATTAGCCTTTCATATTTTTCCTGAATATCCAAGCAGTTTTCTGGTTTCAGAGAACTAAAAGACTGCTATCACTAGCTAAATGTTTCTGTAGATACGATTCGATATCAGTAACCTCATATGATCCTGAAGGGATTTCCACTATTCGTTCTTTACTATTAACGCTGTAATAAAATTAGTTTCGCGCGGGTTCGATGTTTGGGATAGAGTTTAAAGTGCTAAGGGAATGTACTGTGTGTTGCCATAAAAGCAACAGCAGCACATCACTCCGTACACGACACAGTCAATGCATAAGTTTAGTTTCTATGAATAACAGTATCAATCGCAGTCTTAGATTTACTACGGAATAAAGAATGGTTGGTCGTTAAACATATCAAAAAACGAAATTTACCAGCGTTGTTTTCTTTGAAAGATAGACATACTGTCCCGACAGAAGAAACTCGTGTCGGCTAGATCTGCCCGACAACACTTCACATACCTCGCACTGGACCGGCCTAGTCCATTCGACCCGGGTCACGTAAAGTAATACCTTATAATGTGTAGTTCGTATTTACGTATGATATTTTCGTTAGGAGGGTAGTTGTTATTTTTCTCAAGAGCAGCTCTCCGTCCAATTTTGATTTTATTGCCAGCATTTAAAGCAAAACTTAAAAAAATTATTTTCAGGTTTAAAAAATTATTAATAGTAAGGGCTTGTATTTTACTTTATTGATCATGTCTTGAAAAATTGATGATTCTTTGAGATGCTTCAATTTTAGGTATATGAAATAACTTAGTGTACATAGGTTTAGATTTTCACTTTAAAGCAATTAGTTTTGGAGTCAATAAGACTAACATTTTTTAAAAGCTAGTATAAAAAGAAATAGAAAAGAAAATGCAGAACCTAAGTTTATACAGTAAGATAATAGCTCCGAGACTTTGCCCTGATAAAATTATGAAATAAATATTAACTATGATTTAATAGAAAGCAGTATGAAAAACCAGAAAAGTGTTAAATTCAAAGATCTGTAACTATGGTATTTTTAAGAACATATGTCCTAGCATGAAAATAATCATAAAAAACTTTATTTTTAACATAAAAAATAAAACTATTACTACACTATTTATCATACTAGACGCTAACAATGAGTTTACTTCCATTCCACACACTTCAGTCTCTATTCGGACACGTGGAAGAAAGCTTTGAAAATACCAAATGTGATTTCGGCGAAACGTCAAAACTCTTCTTTTCAGAACGACAGTAGTGGACGGATGTACACCCGGAATGAAAACACATTATATATATATATATATATATATATATATATATATATATATATATATTCTGGTCAGGTCAAAATGGTTCGCATTAAATACAAAGTATGTTTACTGCGGTTCAGCGCACTGTTTGCCTGTATAATAGTAAACAATGGCAATACGCATCCTGGAACTAAAGCTTTTGGACCTAAATAAGTACAATTATATATTTACAAAATATAATGGTTATTATTCAACGCTGCCACACAACAATAATAATTTTAATTTATACCAACCAATTAAGGCACGCTAGACCGTTCAAGGTCAAATCCTATTCGGCTTGGTATTTCCTGGATGTTATACTTTTACTGGAGATGGCACGTATGTATGTCTTTGCCTAGCTGTCTATCAATTAATACTAATCAATGGACTGTTCTGGAATGATCTGGCTGGAGATACCCTGATCTTCTTTTGTGCATGTGGGCTTTCGTTTGCTTTTAGCATATTTGTTTCCTTTTAGTCATCCTTGCCTTTAATTACTAAAATTTTTTGAATTCCACTAACGACGATTATGTCTACTGATTTAAATTAATGACTTTTTGCCAAAGCATATTGTTATCATTTGTTTTTATTTTTAGGTTTTTCAGCTATTACAGCCGTTTGTGGTTTAGTAGCCCAATACATTTCAGGCTACGAAACAATTTTAGTATTATGCGGCGTTTACCTATTAATAGCAGCATTGGTAGGAGTGGTTAATGCGTTGGCTGTGGATTTGTATCCAACACGTATAAGAGCTATGGCATTGGCAGTTTCACTTATGTTCGGAAGATTGGGAGCTATGGTTGGTTCAAATCTAGTTGGAGTTATTTTTTATAATTATTGCCAATACATGTTTATATTCTTCGCAATAAACCATGCAGGTAAGAATGATTTTACAAGAGTTACTACATTCCGCAATGCGGGGGGGGCAGGGCCTCAAGAGATTGTACAACAAGATTGGTTATTTTTTTCTCTTCACAAAAATTAAATACATGTGCAATAAAGGAATGAGCAGTTCTGTTATTTGAAGATTTTTCCAAAAAAATTAACATCACTAGAAAGTGCGTCGCAAGCCACCCGTGGTTCGTAAGGTGCGTTTACGATTTAATTCATTCCACAGTGATTCTGCCGCCATAATCATAAAAAATTATAAGTAAAGTTGTTTCGACCATTTAAATTCGTTTTATTTTTCATTTAATTTAATAATATAATCATGGTCTAATATTGTAATAAGATATCGCATAATCTACTGAATATAAAAAAATATAACAACATAAATTGATACAACATCAACGGAAGTTAGTAGTATAGTAAAAGAATTTACTAGATTATAATCATCTAACTTAATATTTGACAAAACCATTTTTAAGGTATTGCGTTTCATACAACAATTCTTATTCAAAGCCTCAAATCATTCATAAGGAAACCATTTCAAACTAGGTGTCTCAAAGATATGTAGGTGAACAAAAGAAGAAAAGATTGGTTACAAAAGTTGTAGATATAGTAACCCATCAGTTAGAGTGATTTTTAAAGAACGTTTCACATGCTGCAATTCTTCTTGCAATATGCAGTAGCCTTGAGCTGAGGTAAAGATACACACTGAAAAATATCAAAAAATATGCGTTTCCTAACAACCACATATTTCCAAAACCGTGTAATAATATTTTGTGAAATATAATAGAAAATGTAAAGCATAGCTTGTTCTTGGATTCCCATTGCAAAAGAACAATAACAAACACCAAATATTTGAGAACTGCTTTCAAAAAAAAGGCGTCACACGAATAATTCCCAGGTAATGCTCCCTGTATTTAGCCGATGCGCTCACTTCCACTTCCAAACTCCTTTATAATATTCCACTTCCAAACTCATTTATAATATACACAATCTGCGTATATTTGTTTTTCGTCGTGACAGGAGTATATTATATCCTTGCCATTTTCAAAATGTCCGTACCCGTGTCAAAACGTACTTTTGGTACATTTTTACCTCTCCTTTGCTCCAGAGTTATGAAAACAAGTGTTGTCCGCTAACATCAGCTGGTACATGTGCCTGTTTAGTTTACAGTGTCCTGTCAAAATGCCAATTAGGTCCCCATTCACCTCTCGACTCCTTGACATCAACCAAGTTACTTTAGATCCGCATCCCAACGTAATTTAAACTTTATTAAATTGACGGGTTTTTTGCCTTAATTAGCTCCATCTCTATCTCGAACCTCTCTCTCTTTCATTGATTGCAAATTAATGCACGTCGGTCAGCAATGCTACTGGGCTCGTCTATATGTTATAATGCCGCGAAAACGGTAGAAAACTTAGAAAATTTCCATCTGTGTCTGTCAAAAACTGTCAAACAATTTTAAGGTTGAGAGTTATGTTACTTTTAATTACATAAAATAAAAAAACATGCAGTTCATATAGCGTTGATCTTTTACAAATTTTAATCCGAGACACCAAAGAAATAACTATCACATAAGTGGACGACAAATCTCTAGTGACGACTTAAAAAAGTCTAGTGTTAAGCCTTACTGAAAGAATGACCACCAAGTATCAACTATGAACTGATGACCAAAAAAAGTCCACGCCTTAAATTTGAAACGATATGAATACGTGATGTTAAGGTACTACATGCTTTTTGTATTTGGGTAATTCGGTATAACCTGAGATTACAGGATCGGTGTCCAGGTTGAGTTATTTTTTAGTCTTAACATCAGACCTTATTTTGTGATAATTAATCCCTGCTAAACATTTTGACAGCTTTAGAATAAAATTTAAATTATTTATCAAGTCAACAGTTATCATATTCTAAAAATATTTAGTGTTTTACTCAATCTTTTACACTTTGAATCGATGGCAAAGCGATTTTTTCATATTTGAATAAGATAAAAACTTATTTTTTACACATTTTCAAAAAGTATGATTCTACTTACTCAAAATAAAATACATAATTTCGAAAATAATAAAAGATATGATAAAAATTACGCTATTTATAAATTTGATGCTTGATGTATTTTACCTTGGTGGTAGAAAAGCTCGATTTTTCTACATAACTATAAAACAAGTTTTCTACCCTAGCGGATTACCTTAGGTTTTCTACTGACATAGCCCTGCGTCCAACCCTAAGTTATATAGGCGACGTGACGCACGACGTTCAACGGCCGAGAATATTTATAGGCTCAAATCATGGCATGTGCTTCACCAGGAGCCTCGTTTATATGAACAAGGCCAAGACCCAAGAGCCTCTTTATATTGACAGGATGCGTTGCGCAACTGGTGTGGGATTGCCATTGCGTCTCGCGGAAGTGAAGTGAATATATTATTCCGTTCTTGCTTGGGTGTTAGTCAAGACCTTGAATCCCTGTTCTACATGATGAGGAGTTATATTTTAAAGAGGCGTTATTTTCATTTATCTATAAAAACCCAGTCATCCCCTAATGGGTTTTCCCATGTGAAATGTCATGTTCTACGCGATGGTGAATTATCTTTTAATTTTGAATGTTCATATTTGCCATGTTCTAAAGAGGCAGTGGCAGCTATTCAGGTGAAGTAGATGAAGTGCTACTTCACCAGGAAAAATAAACAAGCAAACATCTAACTATATTTATTACATATCTCTTAAAATTTTGGTTTTTACATTCATTTATTCACCTAATTGGTAAAAAAAAACTGTACCTTTACTTGACCGTTGGCGGCATGTCTTTTTAAAACTTTCAATCGAATTTATTATAACAACTATAACAGTGGCGCAAACCGCTTTGACTTTGCTGGAGGTGCTATGTTTAGTTTACGATTTTCCCACTATGTTGCCCTGACAACGCGTATCCGATGACGTCGAGCCCAGCGCCATCCAACGCTCTCGGTGAATTGCACTAA
Source organism: Kuschelorhynchus macadamiae (assembly GCA_030620095.1). Lineage (NCBI taxonomy): Eukaryota > Metazoa > Arthropoda > Insecta > Coleoptera > Curculionidae > Kuschelorhynchus > Kuschelorhynchus macadamiae. The sequence goes on from JAUTXW010003083.1 coordinate 174,540, forward strand.
TTGCAGGCACAGTACACTACACTTACGTGTCGTTCAGTTTGCGGTGGTTGTTTACTTTTATTTTTGCGGATATCGCTGCAATCGGTGAGTTCCTTTGCAGTTAACTTGACTGTTTTGTGTTATATTTATTTATGGTTTTGTTACAACTTCAAATTCGAAGTTGGTAAATGTGATTGTTCAAAATTGGAATAAATTAAAAGACGTCTTTGAATTTATTACAAACTGTGAAAAATGAATCCGCCTTGCGAAAGGATTTTTAGGTGAGATGAACGATTTTAAATTCACGTTTCTGGCATTAGTGTTTAATGACATTTTCTCAATCACGGACATACTATTTGACGTTCTTCAAAACAAATCGCTTGACATTCATTTTTTCATATCCAATATAAAACTCTGTCGTGAGGCGCTCTGTAAAAAAAGAAATGAACATTTTTTAATACCATGTTTGATAAAGCAAATTCTATTACAGAAATAAATCATTACAAACGTAAGCTTGCTAAGCTTTCACCTGAAGAAATTAGGGCTAAGTATAGAACCCTTTTTTATGAAATATTAGACCATACACTATAGTTTAAATTTTCCGACTGGCCCGTTTGAAAATTTGTTACAGTTATATGGGGAAATATTTTCAAAAAGTCAATGAGAGTAATTGGAATATATCGCTGCAAGAGCAAGTGAAAAAAATTAATAAAAATAAATATATTTTTACCCAAGCATATAAATTGTTTTCCCTTATTTTGACAATACCGTCGACAAGTGCTTCAGTGGAAAGAAGTTTTTCTTGCAAATGTGTAAAAACTTATTTAAGAAATACAATATCTCAAGAAAGACTTACTTCTTTTGGCAATATTTCAATTCAAAATGAATTTCTGGAGGAGATTAGGGCAACTCATCAATTTTATGAGGATGTTATAAATAAATTTGCTGCTATGAAGGATAGGAGAATTGATTTAGTATACAAAATATAGGTAAGTCGTAAAAAAATATTCTAACCCCTCTACATATAAAAAAATTCTGGAAAAAAAATTATTGCGATATTTTCTTGCTTCATTTGCACTTCACTTACTTTTTCACCCGCGAGCCGCCACTGCAAAGAGGTTTAATTTAATTTTATATTTTTATCTTTTTGCTCGTTCGCAACGTATTGCTGCTTTAGTAATTTATTTAAAAATGGATGTTTACTTTTTTGCACTGTAGCTATTAAATATTCAGAGGGCTACAGTCGTCTAGGTTTAAATCATCCCCAAGTTTACTTTGTCATAATTAAACTGATTAACATGGGGTTCTGAAAAGTTCATTAAAATCAAGGAAGGATACAGAAAACCTTGTATTTCTTTTTGTTAAATTTAAATTTTGGTCAAGTTCTAGAGAACCGGCTCGAAAAATTAACTGCTGAGGACAGCGGCGTCGCGTCGGCTGACCAATTCACTAGACAATCAATCTATCGTTTACCCTATGTCATCATTTAAAGAGTTTTTTATTAAGACATGAGTTAATTTACGAAATGTGTTTTCCATCTCAAAAGAGTTAGTTAACAATGCCGATTAAAGAGTTCTTTTTTTAATGTTCCTTACTGTAGTAACTGTAGGGATACAATTTGTACTATCATTAAATTTAATATTTGTTATTTATCAGCGTAAGCTTTAAAAAGGTAATTGCACAGTGCAATTGGAAATATCTCGAAAAGTACTTGATATTAGGTATAGGGTATTATACATAAAAGTATGTAAAATTGTTTGAAGATTTAGATGTTGAGTAGGTTTATAGGTCGTCCCATTAAAATAAAACGAGAAAATATCGTTTGAAAGTGATTTTTCACTACGTTTGCGTGTAAAACGGAAGTATTCTAATTGTCACATTAGATCAATGAGTTGCATAACAAACACTATTTACAGTATTAAATTGGAACTATCTTCATATGTTTTTCCAAAAAACGGAATTATTCATTGAAATGTTTAAAGTTTCATTCGCCATTTTCTCAAAAACTATCAGGAATTGACATAGGGTATGATACATGTTTTATGTTTAGAATTTAGTGTAGAATTCAAAAATTACTCAATATATAGGGTGTTCTATTTAAAATATTCAAGTTGATAGCATTTCCGGTTAAATCGGAAACGACAGTCGATTGTTTATACAGCGAAAATCTTCCTCATAAGTAACTATATATCACTGTAAAATTTTATGTTATTCATGTTAATAGTACTTATCTTAAAAAAGTTACAGCCTTGTTAGTAATTTCGTGGTCACCCGTCAAAAAAAAAAATATATATATATATATATATATATTTTGTTTGTATATTTGTTGTGACGTTCACTGTGTTAAAATCAGACAAATACAACGACTGTAAATAATTATAATAAGGATATATATAATAATATATATATATATATATATATATATATATATATATATATATATATATATATATGTGTGTAATATACATATTATTAATTAATATAGACAGATATAAAATGACTACTGTTATTATTTGAATTCTTAGAAAGAGAATAATCTATGTAAGTAATAGGTATATTTTATTTATTTTTATATTTTTGAATAATAGCATGTGATTGGTAGGTTAGAATAATCTTAGCATTATTCTAAGCACCCGAAACCGGAAAACCCATTAAATATTCTTGTGAGAATAAGGTCTTTTTCTTTCATATTTTAATAATAATATCAGGACTTTGGTGTTCTCGATCTTTTGGTACTATCTGAAACATGGACCATAAAGATGGCCGATAGACGACGAATTGATGCGTTTGAAATGTGGTGCTGGCGCAGAATGCTGAGGATACCATGGACTGCTCACCAGACTAATGCCTCATTTCTGAACGAGATTGGCCCAGAACACCGTTTTCCCAGTCTAAAATTTGTCACATAATGCGCCATGACCAACGTTGAAAGTCTTGTTGTCCAAGGAATGCCTGATGGAAAAAGACGCCGAGGATGATCACCCACTAGATGGATGGACTCAGTGGCGGCTCGCGGGTGAAAAAGTAAGTGAAGTGCAAATGAAGCAAGAAAATATCGCAATCATTTTTTTTTCCACAATTTTTATTATATGTGGAAGGGGCAGAATATTTTTTACGACTTTTGTATACTACATCAATTCTCCTGTCCTTCATAGCAGCAAATTTATTTATAACATCCTCATAAAATGGATGAGTTGCCCTAATCTACTCCAGACATTCCTTTTGAATTGAAATATTGCCTAGAGAAGTAAGAAAAACTTCTTTCCACTAAAGCACTTGTCGACGGTATTGTCAAAATAAGGGAAAACACTTTATATGCTTCGGTTAAAATATCTTTATTTTCATTAATTTTTTTCACTTGCTCTTGCATCGATATATTCCAATTACTGTCATTGGCAAAAATAAGACCAAGCTGATTTTTAAATCGTTGACTTTTTGAAAATATTTCCCCATATCACTATAACAAATTTTCAAATGGGCCAGTCGGAAAATTTAAACTATATTCGGAAAATTTAGCAGAATCTGCCAAATATAAAAATGTAAGTTTTTCAGAGTCTTGAAAGCTTAGTGTCATTTCCATTAAAATATGCTCCAATATTTCATAAAAAAGGGTTCTATACTTAGCCCTAATTTCTTCGGGTGAAAGCTTAGCAAGCTCACGTTTGTAATGATTTATTTCTGTAATAGAATTTGCTTTATCAAACATGGTATTAAAAAAAATGTTCATTTCTTTTTTCATAGAGCGCCTCACGACAGCGTTTTATATTGGATATGCAAAAATGAATGTCAAACGATTTTTTTTGAAGAACGCAACTTGAACAATCACATTTCCTAACTTCGAATTTGAAGACCAACGAGTTCCTGTAATTGTTGGTATACTCCTCGTAGATGCAGATGTAAGAGCATACCTTCGTTTGGCTGAGTGATGAAAAAATGAGGGAATACCACTAAAGCTTGCAAAAAAATTCGACATTTAGAAATATTTTTAAACTTTGCATCGGGACAAATATAGCCTGCGGCGCCTTTTTTTTTTTTTTTTTGAAGGCCATTTAGATGGCCAGACATCACACTTGCGCCATCGTAACATTGCCCTATTAATTTATAGTCAAATTGGTCTGAATATTTATTGATTGATTTATGACGATTAAAACTCTGATCTTGTTCCTTCCATCGATTAAATGGAGTTTCCAATAAAATGCAAACCACATCCGTGATCGGATTAATCAATAATGTAAATTAATAAACCCGACACCAAATAAAGTTGTAACAACACCATAAATAAATATAATACAAAACAGTCAAGTAAACTGCAAAGGAACTAACGGGTTGCAGCGAAATCCGCGAAAATAAAAGTAAACAACCACATTAAACTGAACGACACGTGGGTATAGTGTACTGCGTTAGCAATTCACCGAGAGCGTTGTATGGCGCTGGTTAACATTAATCTTCCATGCGGTCGAAGTCACCGCGAACGCGTTGTTATGGCAACGTAGTAGGAAAATCGTAAACTAAACATAGCACCTCCAGCAAAGTCGAAGCGGTTTGCGCCAATGTTATAGTTGTTATAATAAGGTTCGATTGAAAGTTTTAAAAAGACATGCCGCCAACGGTCAAGTAAAATATTTATTCGAGATGTACAGTTTATTTTTTGCCAATTAGGTGAATAAATTAATGTAAAAACTTAAATTTTAAGAGATATATAATAAATATAGTTAGATGTTTGCTTGTTTATTTTTCCTGGTGAAGTAGCACTTCACCTGAATAGCCGCCACTGCGTAAACTGACTGGACAAAGTTTAGAAGCCGGTACACGAGAAGCCGAGAACCGACACATATAGAGACAGACTATCGCCAACGTAATTTCATCACTGGATGATAACACATGACAGTCTGGGTTATAGCAACTACCAAACGTCGTATACGACGTTGATTATGATGACGATGATTATAATCACTCACAGTCGTTGTATTTGTCTGATTTTAACACAGTGAACGTCCCAGTAAATTTAAAATGTAAAATAAATGTTCCAATATATGTCAGAATATGTGTAATTTAGTAGTATTACTTATTTGTCATTATATATATATATATATATATATATATATATATATATATATATATATATATATATATATATATATATATATATATATATATATATATATATATATATATATATATATAAGAAAATTTTCGCTGGTATTTCGGATGTTCTCCTGGTAACGACAAATGTCAGTTTTACTCCTGTTGGAGAGTCTGGTGTGGTTTTGTGTATTAATTTTGCCGCTAGTTGTACTCGTCTCTGAACTAGTTGAGTGTGCTGATGAAGACCTTAAGTCAGAAACACATGTCTACAGTTGGCCAAATTTCATTGTTATAGCGGTCATCCCAAAAAAAATCCTTTTTCTACTATATAATAGTTCTTGGCCTGTTAGTCTTTTCTTACATTTGATTTAGTTACTCTTCGGTTATGAATTTCGCCACAGGTGATATGCTGCTCCGTATTAATTGAGTATCAAGTCCGGATTCGGACGTTCTCTTGGTAACCACAAATCTTTTGCTGCTGTTGGTGACTCTGTTGTGGTTTTGTGTATTAATTTTGGCTCTCAACTAGTTGATTGTACTGAAGAAGACCTTAACTCAGAAATACGTGTCTATAGTTGGTCAAATTTCATTGCTTCAGCGGTCATCCCAATAAAAAATTCTTTTTCTACTATATAATAGTTCTTGCCGTGTTAGTCTTTCCCTATTTTCGATTTAATCTTGTATTATGAGTTTCGCCACAGGTGGTTATATGCTGCTCCGTGGTAATAGAGTATCAAGTCCGGCGAAGATTTCGGATGTTCTCTTGGTAACCACAAATGTCGGTTTTGCTCCTATTGGTGACTCTGGTGTAGTTTTGTGTCTTAATTTTGGTAGTTGTACTTGTCTCTCAAGTAGTTGATTGTACTGATGAATATATATATATATATATATATATATATATATATATATATATATATATATATATATATATTTGCCTGATTAAGACCTATGAGGGAGCCAGCCAGATTTTTTTATGTTTTTTACTTTTGTAATGAAAGTATCGTCAACAAATCTTAACCAAACTTTAGGTTTAAATTGTGCCGTTTCTATGGCATGGTTTTCAACCACTGGAAAGAGAGATGATCCCATAGGAAGAATGTTAAATTGAGCTTAGAACTCTCTTTAACATGAAAGTAAGAATTACGTAGACAGCATCCAAATAGGTCCATAACCCCATCCAGTACTTTCACAAATAAATAAACCTTCACCTGGCTTGGTCTTGATAATGGACAACGACTCTTCCAGCGGAACATGTGTATACAAGCTTCCCAAATTAAAGCTTACAAATTGGTTTTCTGGGTCTAACAATATTTACAAAATAGCTGGAATATTTTACAAAAGGAGTAGTCTTACCCTACAGTGGCTGGATGATCTGTAGCAGATGTTTGGAAATATCTTTAACAGTATAAATTCCTTATATTATTAAAGATACTTCCTTAGATGCAAAAGACCAATTTGTAAGATTTGATGTGGAAAGCCTATATACAAATATTCCATTGGAAGAGTCGTTATCAAGACCAAGCTTGGTTGAAGAATATGAAGAAGCTGTTTGTATTATTTGTTTGTATATACTATTATTATATTAGGCCATTATTTTCCAAATTCCTACTAAAAATATTCTGATGAAAATATACTAATTTTTAGTTAATTATAATACATTGGTCCATGCAAATTACCAAAAATTATTTATTTATTTAAAAATAATATTAACTACAATTTAAAATACTTACATTAACTTGGTATAGATATGTACAGGGTGGTCGAAATTGGTCTGTTTTAACAGAGAAAACCTATTTCCTGACTAGATAGAGCAAAACTGACTTAGGTGTCATGGGCTCGATTTCTGAGAAATGTTTAATGGCAAAAACCGCCTGCCGATATTTTCACTGCCAACTGAGATATAGGGCGTTTTTCAATTTTCGGCCATTTTGAAAATTGTCCATAACTTTTTTATTTTGCGGAATATTAACATTCTGCAAAGACATTCTAAAGGCACTTTTTTATGTGCAATCCAGTGGCATACTCAGATTTTTTCTATAGTTGTCCGTTTTATCATAAATAGGCAAAACTTTTTTTTTTCAAATGGAAATCATAGTTGGCTATAAATTATAAAAAATGCTCGCGTTTAGCCCTTTTCAGTGATATAAAGTTGTAGGTACTTATTTTCAAAAATAACGAAAATATTAGGTGTTTTTGGTTTACATCGAAGTAGGCTTTGATTTGTGATGAATACAAACTAAGCATCTTTTGCGTACCGAGTTGCAACTATTTATTAGTTCAACTGGGCTAATAGATGCAAAAGCTTGCCTAGTGGCCTCTTGCAATTCTTCTTTTGTGTGAAAGGTTCTTCCTTTAAATGTCAAGTCCTTCAATCTTCCCCACAAAAAAAAATCTAAGGGAGTTAAGTCACAGGACCTAGCAGGCCAAGGTATGGGGCCCCACGTACCAATCCAATTTTCTCGAAATTCGAAGTTTAAAAGATCAGTTGTGATCCTTGCATTGTGCGGGGGACAACCATCTTGTTGATAGTAGATATTTCTGGCATCAGCTAAAGGTATGTCTTCCAACAAAGGGACAATATATGTGCGCAAAATATTTACATAATCATCTGCAGTTAAATTTCCATCGTAAAAATAAGGTCCCACAAATCTTCCTCGGAATATCCCCACCCATATATTGAATCCACACCGACCTTGCCGGTCTTGTTGCACAACTACGTGTGGATTTTCAGTGGACCAGTGATATGAATTATATCTATTAAATATACCAGAAGTATCTACTCTGGATTCATCACTCCAAATAATATTTAATGGAAAATTCTCATTCTCCATGAATTTTTGCTCATACCACTGACAAAATCTCAATCTTCTAGCGGCGTCCCCTTCACGGAGTTGATGAACTCTTCTCGTTCTGTACGGTTTGAATTTATGTTTTTTGAGTATTTTTAAAACGGTGGTTTTTGGAACATTCGTTATATTAGCCAATGTTCGAGAGGAGGTGCCAGGATGATCTAATACCTCACCAATTATATTTAGCTGCTGGATTTCCTTTTCTTCCTTTAGTTCATAATGTCTTGTTCTTAACTTTTTAAAACTTCCGTAATTTACTAAATTACTTTTTAATGTTTGATAAATTCGGTTATCCGGTTGACGTCGCTCGGGAAATGTATTAAAATATAATTCACTAGCTGCTTCAGGAACTTCGTTAGATAATATGTAACATTTTAACATATCATACTTTTCATAATTCTCAAACATATTTTGTCAGCAACTTAACACAACTTTATAAAGATAACACCAAAACGCAATAATTACACCAGACTACAGTAATCTGACAGCAATATATTCAAAATATTGAACGCGCGTCATTATTCCAAGGCCTACTTCGATGTAAACCAAAAACACCTAATATTTTCGTTATTTTTGAAAATAAGTACCTACAACTTTATATCACTGAAAAGGGCTAAACGCGAGCATTTTTTATAATTTATAGCCAACTATGATTTCCATTTGAAAAAAAAAAGTTTTGCCTATTTATGATAAAACGGACAACTATAGAAAAAATCTGAGTACGCCACTGGATTGCACATAAAAAAGTGCCTTTAGAATGTCTTTGCAGAATGTTAATATTCCGCAAAATAAAAAAGTTATGGACAATTTTCAAAATGGCCGAAAATTGAAAAACGCCCTATATCTCAGTTGGCAGTGAAAATATCGGCAGGCGGTTTTTGCCATTAAACATTTCTCAGAAATCGAGCCCATGACACCTAAGTCAGTTTTGCTCTATCTAGTCAGGAAATAGGTTTTCTCTGTTAAAACAGACCAATTTCGACCACCCGGTACACCTACTATAAAAATTAATAATATTTATTAAATAATTATTTATGACCTTACCAATCATAAAGCAAATATTCAAATTTTTTTCCTCAAAAATTAGCAATAATTATGCCTTAAACCACCGATATATTCGGGCTCGTAACATGTAACAGCACTTAATTTGTATTGCAACCATTTTGTTTATCTACTTAAAAAACAACTTTTCACATCAGCTTCGTCGGTTTATCTTATGGCCCATGTTATCATGCCGTCGCTCGGACTAACAGGAGTACTTTGTTTCTCAGAGAGAATTGTCTGCTTATGCCCTATAGAGAGTGATGCTTGTACAGCTGGGATGCAGCTTTCGTTAGTGTGCTTGTGATGTGTTTCAATGTCAGGAATGTGTCTGTATAGTGGTGTCCTGAGTTTGGTAAAGAGGATAGCCTGCATCTTCAAGGGGTTAATTCTGATTTCCCAATGCACATCCAGGTCGCAATTTTGTATGCGTGCTGTTGTAGTCTAATGACGAATGTGCTTTTGTAACGTGTAATAATGGCCAATGTTTTTGTTATTTCTGAAACCATACTGATGAGCTAGGAGAATATCAAAGGATTGTGTATGTTCGATTAGTATTATTCATTGTTACATTATCGAAAACGCTGCCAGTGTCACGTTAAATGTACTATCAAATTCGGGTGCTGTTTTAATTGTCCCCTTGACTAAATCTGCCTATCGACTAATCACCTACCTACCAACGTTTTACAAATTAATATTGTGGAACTGGTTTTCAGGTGTATTCGAAATTTATAAAGTAGATCGAACAAGAAAAGCTGCTGTCTCGATAACTAAAGTACTACAAACACTTGATGTTCCTCAATAAAAAAAACCCTCTAATCTAACCTGTTCCCAAAAATAGAGCACATAAACTGTAATGTGAAAGAACTGGCCAACCAGTTGTCCATAACAGACCCGATATTGTACTTGACAAATGCGCAGTAGAAAGTCATAATAATAATATTCATGAGTTTTCAACAAATTTTGTAATACTGTTAAATGTACACCACAGAGTTATTGTATTATATGCTGAAAAATTTAAAATCAAATTAAGTTTGATCAAGATTATTTGTATTATAATCACTTTAAGTGTATGCTCAAAATATTCAAATACTAGGTGATTTTCAGATAAACAGATTTATATATTTTCATTACTAATTGTTCTTACTTTTAGTGCTAATTGTAGCAGCAATACTGATTCCAACGAAGAAAGCTCAGGAAACTTTACCCAAGGAAAATGAATTGGAGAGTGGATAAAAAAACGAAATGTACATAATTTTATCAATACATTTTTTATAAGTTTTTTGGGTGCATACTTTTATTGCCTTGTGACCTTTTGATTTATTGCTAGTAGTAAAAAGAGGCACATTTAATAAAATAATAACATATGTTTAAAAAAATATAAAACAGGCATGTTATCGTGTGTGTAAAAAATAAAACTCATTTTATCTACTTTCAAATAAGTGGCTTTATTTCTAATTCCCAATCAAAACAACCCAAAAGGTTATGGGCCCAGGTGGGAATTGAAAAGACAGTACAGTCGTGTGTCGGAGTACTAGTTTTTTAGTGATTAAAGTCGGTGGGTCGGTACATTGTTTGTCGTGTACGGGATAAAATGGCGGAAAATAGAGATGTTGTTGCGCGAAAATTTGAGGGTGAGAACTACATGCAATGGAAGTTCCAAATAAAATGTGCTCTGAAGGCAAAAGGACTCTGGGGCATCGCTGATGGGTCAAAAAAGATGCCGGAAAACAACGCTGATGAGCAAGAAATATGGCTCAAAAAGGATGCGCAGGCTATGTATATCCTGACTGCATCGATGGAGTTTAATCAGATAACGCTGATTGAAAATTGCGAAAGAAGTAAAGAAATATTGGATAAACTCGACTCCATATATCTTCAGAAGAGCGAAACCAATAAGATGATAGTGCACGAAAGGTCTCACCAATATAAAATGGATGCAAACGACTCCATTGCACAGCAAATTGCAAAAGTAGAAAGCCTTGCGAAGCATGCCAAGGAAGCTGGCGAGCAAATAAGTGAAGCCGTAATCATGATGAAAATAATTAGCACCTTGCCTCCCAAGTTTCGAAATTTTCGACAAGCATGGCCCTCACTGGGTGACTCAAAACAGAATATTGCCAATCTGACGTCAAGACTTCTCGACGAGGAAAATAATCTTACCGCCTACGAAGAATCCGAAGTTGCAATGGCAACGCTGTCGGTAAAGAATTCGAAAAAGAAGGGAACGCGCTCAAATGTCATCTGTTACAGGTGTAAAAAGAGAGGGCACATTATGAGAAACTGCAGGGAGAAGAGAGACGACGCTAATGAAAATAAGCAAAATTCGAATGAGACGGATAGATTTCAATCGCGTGAAAATCTCAACCGTTTCAACAACAGCAGAAGAAATGGCGGAGGTGACAGGAAAATGAATTCTGACTGGGCATTTACCGGAGTGCAAGAATCTGCCTTCAATGTCGAAGGAGATGAATCCATGTCCATTAGTATGACGTGGGATGATCACTGGCTTGCCATAAAAAGGAATTTTTCGAGAGTCTGGATGAAAACACGAACAATTCTGTTGTTTTAGGGAATGGTCAAAGAATTCAAGTAAAAGGTAGGGGCACCATTAGAATCCAGAAACTACTAAATGGTGAATGGTGGAATGCCTCAATCAACGACGTACTGTATGTGCCTGACTTGAAAAGAAATTTATTTTCTGAAGGAGTGGTTACTGGGAAGAACATGAAAATAATAAAACAGAATACGCACGCAGAAATTTTAGACAGTAGCGGAGTAGTCGCAGTAGCTGTAAAGGACAGTAACAACACCTACAAAATGTTGTTTCGTACAATAGTAAATTTCGCTAATACAGTGCTACAGGACAGTCTAAAAGTGTGGCATCAAAGACTAGGCCATTTGAACATTGCGTCGATATGTACCATGGCCGAAAAGGGCTATGTAAACGGGATAAATTTAAGTGACAAAGACAAGTTCTTTTGTGAAGCGTGTGCGCTCGGAAAAAGTCACAAGTTACCGTTTAATCAAAACAAAGAACATATTAAATTAAATCTCGGCGAACGAGTGTACAGCTATCTGTGCGGTCCTATGAACGTACCATCTGTGTCAGGTGCGAGGTACTTTATGCTAATGAAAGAGGAATGTTCAGGGTATAGGGTGGTTTATTTTTTAAAACACAAATCGGACGGACAAACAATGGTACCGAATATACCAACACTGATTTTAAAAACTACTTGTTGCAAGAAGGTATAACCCTGGAACTGACTGCCTCCTACACCCCGGAACAAAACGCGCGGGCAGAACGCGGTAATAGAACAATTGTTGAAAGTGCTCGTTCAATGATGTGTCAAAACGACGTGGCAAAATATTTGTGGGCAGAGGCCGTAAATACGGCGGTATATATTTTAAATCGACGCCGTACGAAATCTGGACGAATCAGAAGCCATTTTTGGGACACCTAAAAATATTCGGTTGTGATGCGTTCGCGCATATACCGGACATTAAACGCACAAAACTTGACCAAAAAAGTAGAAAACTGATTTTTGTCGGGTACGATAACAACTCCACGAACTATAGACTTTTCGATCCTGTGACGAGAAAAACCACTATTTCTCGAAACGTAATTTTTCACGAGAATTTGGAAAAATCGGGTAGCGGAGCTGGCAACGCCGCAGACAATCTGTCAGCGAGCAACCAATCCGCGACCATGCGTTTCGACGAAGACGATTGTTGTTTTGATAATGACAGCAACGAAGTAAATAATGAAATTCAGCCCGAAAATAATGAATATGATCCAGACGATGAGCAACCAGAACCAGAGGTACCAGTACTGAGGCCTTCTAGAAGTATCAGAGTACCAGCGAAATACACGGACTATGATTTAAATTTTGTTGAAACAAATGTACCCCAAACTTACGACGAAGCTCTTGCCTCCCCAGATGTTTCGCAATGGAAAGGGGCGATAAACGAAGAGCTGAAGGCGCTAGATAAAAATCAAACATGGTATCTTGTGATGACCTAAAAAACGTGAAAGTTTTACAAACGAAGTGGGTGTTTAGAATTAAAAGAAACACAGACGGCAAAGTTTCTCGTTACAAAGCTCGATTATGTGTCAAGGGATGCTCGCAAACAGCCGAAAGTGACTATCACGAAATATTTGCGCCCACAACTCGTTACGATTCTATACGTGTGTTAGCTGTCGCGGCGCAAAACTATTATGAATTAATGCAGTTTGATATAAAAACTGCATTTTTATATGGTGAATTGGATGAAGACGTGTACATGTATATACCCGAAGGCTTGAAACAAGGTGAAAGTTATTCTGATGTTGTCTGCAAGCTCAACAAGTCTCTGTATGGGCTGAAACAGGCTCCACGCTGCTGGAACAGGTTTCATCAGTTTTTAGATCAATATGGTTTCAAAAGATGTGAATCAGATAGGTGTGTATATACTGGATTTGTACATAAAATTAAAGTTATTCTAGTTATATTTGTTGATGATGGACTGGTTATTTCTGAGAGTAAAGAGGTAATTTTACAAGTTCTGAAGCAGCTCAAATCAGAATTTGATGTTACTATATGTGAACTCTCATATTATGTTGGTGTAGAAATACAAAGAAATCCATTGACAGGCTCGATATTTATTAATCAAAAGAGCTACATTAAACAGATAATTTCAAAATTCGGATTGGAAAATGCAAATTCCTGTTCCATTCCAGAAGATCCATCCACCGATCTTACTGCTCAGGCAGAATATGTTTTATCTGAGGGTGAAGTGCCCTACCGACAGGCTATTGGATCCCTGTTTTTTTTTGGCGACTGTGACACGTTCAGATATTTCACACGCAGTGGGAGTTCTCAGTAGGTTTGTCAACAGCCCCACAAAAGCACATTGGAGAGGAATTAAGCGTGTCATACGATATTTAATTGGAACCGCAGATTATGGAATATTATATCTACAACAAGATGCTTCTGACAGTGCTCTACATGGTTTTTGCGACTCGGATTATGCAGGCGATCGTGCTACGCGAAAATCGACAAGTGGATATTTGTTCAAACTATCAGGAGGACCTGTTACCTGGTCAAGCAGAAAACAAAGCACTGTTTCTCTATCTACAACTGACGCGGAGTATGTGGCTGCTTCTAGTGCTGTAAAAGAAAGTTTGTGGCTGCATCAACTCCTCAGAGACATTCATGAAAAAGACATGTTAGTGCTACCTATGACTTTATATATAGACAATCAAAGTGCGATCAAACTTGTGAAAAACTCTGAGTTCCACCAGAGGTCAAAAAATATTGACGTAAAATTTCACTTTATTCGTGAGAAATTTGATAGTGGTCTGATCTTGCCTAAATACATAAACACTGTTTTTCAAGAAGCTGATATTTTTACTAAAGCTCTCTATAAAAATGTTTTTGAAAATTTACGTAATAAGATTTGTGTTAAAAATAAGTATATAGGTAGTTGAAATAAGTAGACAGTAAGATTTACTTACTTATTGTTTATTTGATTCTTTTGTTTGAAAACTTTACAAAAAGTGGAAGTATTGGGTAATGTATTGTTTTGAAAAGTTTTTCTTAGCTCCTACTTCTTTGTGCTCAATCTAGCAACATTGCATTTTTAGTTTTGTTTGGCATACGGATGCAACAGGCATGTTATCGTGTGTGTGAAAAATAAAACTCATTTTATCTACTTTCAAATAAGTGGCTTTATTTCTAATTCCCAATCAAAACAACCCAAAAATATGTTTAACGTAAAAAGTGTAATAGTAAATACGAATTTCTTTATTCTACTGTTCGGGTCAATCGTAAATCAAATAATGTTATACAGGGAAAGTAGTTGTATATAGGAAGTTCTCTTTCATTAAAAATTCTGGTTTAAGAGCTGTATAAGTCATCGATTTAGGAGATTTGGGTAATAAACTGGAAAATTTTGTTTTCGCAGCTGTGAATTATTCAATTTTTTTTTCTTTACTGGAACTATTGTAGGATTGTATCGATTTGGAGTTTTTGGTAATACATAGGATATTATAATTTTTAAAAAATCTAATCGTTCAGAATTGGCTCTAGTGTAATTTTTTTTAACGGGTTTCACTATTTGTTGATATTTTTTGATACTTTGGCAGGTTTTCAGTATATATATATATATATATATATATATATATATATATATATATATATATATATATATATCTTTTTAGAAATTCTGATTTAGGAGCTGTAATTTTTTTCATAGTGAAACAGTTCGGTATAAGATGGAAGGAATTTTCTGCTCATGTAGAGAAGTGTATGTGGGCGAAACAGGACACTCAATATCCACTAGACTTAAGGAACATGAACGATGTATTAAAAAGAAACAAATTGTTCAATCTGCTGTAGCTGAGTATCAGCATACCACTGGCCACATCCAAGATTCTATCATCGGTTCCAAGATTTTATAAACGAAAAATTAGAGAATCTACTGAAATTTGAAAACATACAAAAAACTTCAATACAGATACCGGTTACGGTAGAACCACACGTCGAAACCGATCTCAACACAGGGTCACGGTTCGGCGAGCACAAGTCGGGTATAAAAGCCCACCTGAATCTCTCCGAGCTCATTTGGTGTTCACATCTCGTGGATGATCCCTGAAGATGTCTCGTGCAATCGATGACTAAACGTCGGATAATAATTGAAATTTGACACGGTCTAATCACAAGAAACATTTCTTAATTGACCAAAGCCGTGAAAGCTTCTCTTCTATCTTAATAGACCCATGTGATGAATATATATTATACAGGAGATTCAATTAAAAATTATGTTGGATCAGCTACATTTTTTAAGACATCAATATATATACTATTTATCTGAAAAGATACGTAGAAGACCCTATATCTTTTATTTTTCACATTTTTTCTATCTCCAAAATTAAACCAATATTTAGTGTAGCGAGTAAGAAATGCACTAAATGAGTGAAATCAAAAGATTATTTGAGAGTTCAAAAATAAAGGAAATCTTAAATGGTAAAACACTTTCGACAAAAAGGTCTATCACTTAAACCTATATAACATTTAATAGATCTGAATGAGTTAGCGTTTGACATAACATGAAAGTTAGGTTAAAGCAAATAGTTCCTTTTCCCCCCCAGAGAAGTAAAAATAAGCAAAACAGGTTTTTTTTTAAATATAATTGTGGCGCTGAACTTTTGAGTCTTGAAAAGCCTATGTAGGTACAACGGTCACATATAAATATTTAGAGGCATTACTCTTGACCATACCTGACGCAAGAAACAAATTCTTAATACATGCATAAGATGAAAAAAACATGTTAAAACAATTTACAATTCGTTGAAAAATCCATGTATATTAAAATGAAAAAGTAACTAAATGGTGTTGATTTTTTTAATAATTAAGACGATACATATCTTGGCTAGAAAAGGACACAAAAATATCTCTTTTGAACAGTCGTCGTTATATGGTTACATGATACCTGATTTTCTGAGCCATAAACTCCATACTTAGTATTAGACAAGGCCGGAATAAGTTCATCGGCCCAACGGTTTAGTTACGTACTCCAGCAAATATTTTACTATCGCGTTTTTTTAACAGTACGTTAATAAATAATGTAAAGTCGGATGATGTCGAGTGTTATTTAAATCAATGACATTAAAATTACATTTCGGGCTAAAAATTGACGTTAATTACAAATCAAAGTAATTCCTCGACTAGCTTTGACGAGTAAAATACATTGCATCTTGCAGTAGTATTACAGCGTGAGAATATTAAAATACAAATAATTTTACACATTAATAACAAGTTTAAGGTTGGGTTTTTATTTCTATACAAGTTTCTGAAGTTTTTGCAATATTTGCGAAATTTCAGTTGAAATTTATATTTTAAAATTTTCGGAAAGTCAACTTTACACATCGCATTTTAATTTTTTTTTGAGATTTTGATAGATTTTTCAATTATTTTTCTATTTTTCAGGGAATTTCAACGGAAATGTCTGCCGATTTACTTTTTCGGAAAAGTTGCATCTCTATTTGGGGGTAGGGTTGCCAGATTTGAAAAAATCAAAAGGGGGTGGCATGTTGGCGGGTAGTGAATAGAGATGGGTGATAATAGATTTTGTCTATCGATAGTCAGTAGATAAAAAACTCTCCGATAAATTTTAGTTATATCCATAGTTATTGCTACTACCACTATTGACAGTTCCGTAGAGAAAAAAAAAGATCCTCACTCAATATCCACTAGACCTCGTTTATAAATATTTAACAACTATCAATATTATCGGATACCTGTCATACGTTTTGTCAAGGTTTTTGGTTGTTAGATAGACGCTATGTTACGAATGATTATTTGTAAAAGTAAAAAACCTCTCTATCCGATCTATTGGTGGTTAATTGGGTGATCTTAGACATTACATCTTCTTTAAATGGATTACAAAAAGCAGAACTTCTTAAAATTACATATAATTCAAATGAAGAGTTACTTTTTATACCATGTGAAAATGATATCTGCAAAAAAATGCTTTTTTAAGGAAAATAGTTGGCCACAATATTTAACGACAATATTGATTATAAAAAAACTTTACAGAAGTGCTAAAAATATGTGAACGCTAAAAATATGTAAAATTTTCCATAGCATCTAATAATTAAATTAAATAATAGTGGGTATTTAATGAACTAATGAGGGGGAAAATATGTCTTATTTTACAATAAAAATTTCGAAAATGACTTATATTGAGTTACAGTTTTAAACAAAATATAATACAATATATTTAAAAGTGACAAACGTTAAAAAATCCCGTTAGGTATTAAAAAAAAGAGAACCCAATTTGCACAAAAAGCTTATTAAAGCCCCTTTCGATAAAAAGCTTATTAAAAATATCATTATTAGTTTCTAAAAATGTTTGGTTGTCCAATTATTTATATACACTTTTAGAGTGTTTTTAGCAATTAGTAACAAAAATTACCTTACTATAATAATACTCTCTCATATCATTTACTACTTATTTAAAATATAAATGTTTGTTGCGTTTTCTTCTTCCTGCAATACTAATCTGTATTTGCCTTGGTCTTAATAAGTAGCCCCCTTTGGGGAAATTCTAGATCGGCCCCTGTTGTGTAAAGTGTCTGAATAATCTCGTAACCCTATGAATTCTTAATATTTACAAATTCAATATGGCTCCAAAAGGGGATGTTTTCTTTAACAATTTGCATTTACTATGGATACCACAACGATATCGGTCGGACGCCTATTTTTTCAGCTTTTGATATTATGGTTTGCAAAGATTTTTTATTCGCTTGTTTTTTGCAGTGGTGTAAAAGTATTATGGAAAATAAACATAAAAATAACAATACATTACTAAACAATCACTTGGTCCTAAAGAGAGAGAGAGAGTATGATTTTAGGGACGCACCGGCAACAAAGGCCTTTTGGCGTCCGCAGATTAGAAGGGTTTAACCCTAGGACATAAAACAACAAAGAGTGTATATGACAAAATAAGAACAAACATTGAGTTTAACTAAATAAAGAAAATATCACAGAAAGATATCACAAGTAAGGACACTATTGAATTATAAGAGTTTATTTAGACCCGACTCCGTGAGGAAACTAAACAAAGAACCCAGATTACAATCATTACCAATCATATCAAAGATTTTTGGAGAGTTAAAATATTTTTTTCTGGTTATGTTGTATTTGCCACAATCAATCAGTATGTGATCAACTGTAATATAAGGTGTCACAAATAGGAGGAAGGTTTCCCTTTAATAAATATTCGTGGGTCAATTTAGTGTATCCCAGTCTTAGCCTGGTGACGTTAACCTGTAAGGATCTAGAGGGAAACTGAGGATTATTCCGCGAACGAAATAAAGGTTTCACACGGATCAGTTTTGGAGTTTCATCCAATAGGTCCCATTTTAGTTGGAAAAGTGAGTCTACTTTATGTCTTACTAAAGAACGAACATCATCTGGACAGAAAGTAAAGTTCTCCCAGCTAGATATATTCGGACTATGAGCATTCTTGGCTAAAAAATCAGCCCTCTCGTTTCCAGCAATCCCCACATGGCTAGGAATCCAAATGAAAGATATGGTCTTCCATCGAATAGTCGCTCTCATTAGAGCAACTCCAATTTCAGTCGCTAGAGGGTGGGTTGGGAACGTTGATTCGATAAGGGAGAGAGAACTAAGAGAATCAAATGCTATAATTAGTTGGTTCATTCTTGAGGAAGCAAAGTGTAGAATGAACTTTAATATAGCAAATAGTTCCGCAGTAAGTATCCCTGTAAAGTTAAGGAGCTGATAGGCAACCTCCACCGAGGGACCAACAAATGCTGAGCTGACGTGAGATGAGGTCTTGGATCCATCTGTAAAATATACCATATATTCACTGTAAGTATTGATTTCTGCTTGAAAAATTTTACGCAAAACCTCAGGTGGATAAGACCTTTTATAATACTTTAACAGAGATTTATTGACTGTGACCCTTTGTAAGTTCCAAGGAGGAAAAGACGGAGGAGAGTAAGGGTAAATAGGAGGAAGGGAGAGATCAATCCTCTTTAGGATATTTGCCAGCCTTATATTTGCTCCCTGAGGAACGGGAGAAGAGGAAGCAGTAAAAGGTTTAAAAAGACTGGAGATGCTAGGAGACCCTCGTCTAAAAATCGTTTTCGCATATAACATCAGAAGACTTCTTTCGGCTAGGAGATCAAGAGGAAGTAGCTCTGCTTTTCAGTGAAGGCTATGGATAGGGGAAGTTGGGAAGGCACCCAATATTAATCTAATTGCTGAATTTTGCACCACTCCAACTCGGTCTAAATAGGATTTAGGAGCTGAAGAGAAAGCCGCAAGGCCATAAGTGATTTTAGGGAGGATGTCCATTTTGTATAAAGTTTTTAGTGAATCGATGGATGATCCCCACTTTGTGTGAGCCAGTAGCCTAAGAAAGCCTAGGTCCCGCTTTACTCTATTAATCAAGTCCTCAATATGTCGTTTGAAATTCAGAAGAGAGTCAAAGATGACCATTCTGTCAGAGCTTCCAGACAGTTTTGAATTAAGATAGGACTAGTGGTAGAGTCATGACATGCATAATACAATACCAGATCATCAGCAAAAAGTCTGAAAGAGATTTGTGGCGTGACAACATTAGAAATTGAATTTATGGCTAAGATAAATAGAGAAGGCCCCAGTACAGATCCCTGAGGAACTCCAAAAGTTTGCGAGAATGGGGCTGAAATCGACTTTCGAATTTTCACACTGCATTTTCTGTCTGACAGAAAACCTTGAATGAAACGAACAATATTTCCTTCAAGCCCGCTTTTATAAACAGATTCCATTATTAATGAGTGTTTTACAGAATCAAAAGCCCTTGTAATATCTAGGAAAAGCGAGGTTATATGTTTCGATAGTCTAAAGGAGTTCCTAACATCAACTTCCAATCCCACTATATGATCTAAAGTAGAATAATTAGGTCTAAAACCGGCTTGATTTGAACAAATATAATTCATTTTATATAGAATTCATCGGAGACGTTTATTTATGATTCTCTTGACGAGTTTACCTATAACACTGGAAAGTGCTATTGGCCTATAATTATTTGGAGATGAGGAAGATTTGCCAGGTTTTAGAATAGGAATAATGAGTGATGATTTCCATGAGGAGGGAAGGATACCAGTGGACCATATTAAATTAAATAGATCAAGGACTCTTTTCGTTACTTCAGGAGGAAGGTTTCGAATCACAGGGATCCTAATCCCATCATGTCCTGGAGCAGAATCCCTACTCATTGATAAAGCGTAGTTATATTTCTGGATAGTAATAGGAAGATTATAAGATTTTTCAGAATTTGAGAAATAAATAGGGAAGTCTTGTGTAGGTTGGGCAGATGAAAAATAGAGTGAAAAGTGAGCAGCAAACATGTCAGCAACATCAGAGGAATCATTTACTAATTCGTCATCCCTAATCAGACCGATACATGATCTTACAGTGTTCCCACGAATGCAGTTTATATTCTTCCAAACCTCAGCTGATGAAGAGGAGAAAGACAATGAAGAAGTAAAATTGTTCCAGTGGTTTCGTTTTGCATTAATTGTAGTACGGCGAGAGAAAGCCCTGGTCCTCTTTAGAGCAACAAAATTGTCCATAGTGGGATGTCTTTTGAACAGATTTAAAGCCCTCTTGCGAGCAGTAGTAGCTGTCTTACATTCCTCGTTCCACCAAGGAACCGGAGGTTTTAAAATACGCTTTTTTATTTCTGGTGTGGAAAGAGCAAATGATTTCATAATGGCATTAGTGAGGATGTTTGCCTCATCCTGGACCGATTCTACATCCTTTGGTGGAAGATAAAGAGAGCAAATCGTTATTTTGTGAGGTAGGAACGAAGAGACCGCTACCGCCTCTAATGAGGATGATAGGGGATCTCTGTAAAAGTAAGTCCAGATCTAATTAGTAGAGCGACACCACCTGATGCACGGAGAGGGTCAGGTCTATCTCTTCTAATCACTTCATAACCAGAGAAAGAGTCCCTAATTTTCAGGTTAGTTTCTTGAATAGACACAATTGCAGGTCTGAGAGACTTTGCAAGAAGAGTTAGTTCATCTTTTCGAGGTCTGAAACCATTTAAGTTCCAGTGTAAGATCTTGAATGTATTTGTTAGGAGTTATGGAGACCTGCAAGAGTCATTTTCCACAGGCTAAGTAGAGGACCCTCCTACAGAAGGATCATCCAATTCCATTTTCTTTACAGATTCGCACGAAGCTTTCGAAGATTACCTGGTAAGATTTTTATTAGAGGATGATTTTTTATGTGGTGAATTAGTACGGGAATGGGACGTAGATTTAGACGAGGAGATCTTACAGTTTGTTTGTCAGATCTTGGTAAAGGTTGTTGTTTACTACTTGATGAAATAGGTTTGTTAGAGGAGGAGGAATCAAGTGTTTGTTATGTTTTTGAAGGAGTAGAAGGAGGAAGGGTAGGAATAATGGGTTTAGGAGGTGGGGGCAATGAAACAGGAGTGGATTGGGAAGATCCAGCTGCTAGACAGCAGTTTGGACAGAGGGAAGGGTTTGGAGGAGGAGGTTTTGAGATTGCTACTTTTGAACTATATGTCGTAACAAAAGATGGGTTTTGTTCTAAGAACTTCTTTTTTGCCTCGAAGAAAGGCAATTTTTCAATTGTTCTAATTCTTTGTATTCCAAATTCACGTTTAAAAACGGTGCAACCCTTATATCTAGGGGAATGGTTTTCAGTACAGTTTGAGTAAATTAAGGGAGTTGGACATGGAGATTCTTGATAATCTGGGTGGCCGCACCTCGGGCATATAACTGGACTATTGCAACGAGTGGCAGTATGACCAAATTTCTGACATCGAAAACATCGCAGAGGATTTAAAATATGATGTCTAACTCTTAGTGAATACCATCCTGCTTTAACCCTTGCAGGAAGAAAATGAGTTTTGAATGATAAGATGAAAGTGGCGGAAGGCTTATTAGATTCTTTTTTTGTAGGGATTCTTTTAACATCAACAACACCTTGATCCCTCAAATTCTCAAGAATTGCCTCATCAAGGCAATTTGCTAAGTCATTACATGTAACTACGCCTTTGATTATATTAAGTGACTTATGGGGAGCAGTATCAACTTCGCAACCATTGAAATTTTTAAGCTTTAATTCTAGAAGAGATTGTTTCTCATTACTAACCTCAATGAACAGAGAGCCATCGTGAAGCTTTTTCGTGTCAGAAAGAGTACCAAAAAACGACTGCAGAGACTTATGCAAAACAAAAGGACATAAGTCCTTAAAGGAACCATCTATTCTTTTAATAGTGAAAGATTTATCAAAATTTGCTGTAGATTCTGTAGGAGACTCAACTCTGGGTCTTTTGGATCCAGTAGTCGGTAATGGTGGAAAGTCCTGGGTGTTATCAATGTCATCATATAGGCGGGGTGTCATAGTCCCGCGTCGATCCCCACCGTATCGACGCTCGTCCGAGGCTTTGCTTTGTGAGCTTGCCGTGTTTTGTTACGTTTTTGGGCTACCGTCAGCCTGTAGGATAAGTACTAAATACAGTAGAGCCCTACCGTACCATTACTTAATTCGTGGTATACTGTACTTAGGGGCGTTTTACTCTGTAATGGTGCCCTGTTCCATTAAGAGTGCTGGGTCCGTGGGGTCGCAAGTCCCCAAAGTATGCTAAGCATACCCCCTGCGGGGGGTCCTAAAGAGTTCCCCACTTTTAAAAAATCCCAACTATTTTGCCTGTACAATATTAAAAATTGTAATGGTTCAAATATTTATTGACTACATTTTGTGTCACACTTTTATTTCAAATTTTTTATCTGATGAATCCACAGTGTTGACGTTACAATTGTCACATGTGAAAATAGTTAGTTTATAAAATATGCCTCTCTCACCATACATGTGCAATTGTAACTGCAGGAGCAAGTCAATAGTATCAACGGCCTTTATATTATCAAAATAAATCTCAAAAACTATCAAATTTTTTGAATAATATCCGGAATTACATGAAAAATTATCATTCTGGACGACTTCTCAACAATAAAAATCATCCTGATTACTTAGAATATTAGTCAGTAGAATATTTTAGCAGCTGTTTTTAAATTCCCGTTCCAAAATTTTTCCAACCATTGATATGCGTATAAATGCCAGCCAAATTGATCTAGAAAGGTAATCTGGCTTATCTCTTATCAAATATAAAATTTTAATTTGACTTTTAATTATTTCTTGTTTCAATTTTTGTTAAGTTGTAATGTTAGCGCCTTTTGGTTATGATTTAAATGTGTCACTATTTTTGTAATATTAATTACCTTTAATTTTGATGTGTCAGTAATTAAGTGACTTTATTTTGTATTTAAATAATTCTATTCTATAATTTAATTCTATTATTTTGTATATGTTGTATCTGATGTATGTAAACATTGCATTGTATTTACATCAATAAATTAAGTATATTAATGATGTATGTCGAGTCTTTGATTTTCGCTAATGACCTACAAACAGTGGCGGCTCCTCCATTAGCGAGTTTTTCCCGAGTGTTCCCGACCAAATTTTCACAGAGGCGCAAAGTTTGGGTTAGCAGCCGCACCGAGGAAACTTAAATATTTTTCAGTTGAAGCGTTTAGTGTGGATCGTGTGATAGGTTGTGGTTACGATTGCGTATTTTTATAGATTTTATTTTGAAAACTATATTTTGTTTGTTGATTTTGTGGTTTAAATTAATGTTTTAAAGAAAGGTAGCCACAGTGCTTTAGAATATTAAGACTTTCTGGACATGCGGTTGCGAAGTAACAAAGACATTCTATTGTTTCGTGTGTCTGATTTTTTCAGACGACTCTTTGTGTTGTATATATATTGACCCCCCTGAAAAGTTGACCAGGAGCCGCCACTGCCTACAAATACAGCCGACTTTCGAGTTTTTTAATTCAAAGCTTATAGAGATTATATATTCTTACAGAATGCAAATTTAAGTTACTGTTTGGGTCACTATATTTTTTTTTATAGGAATAATGGATATAGACACTGTATAGTTTTTTACTGTCTCTTGTCCACACTGAAATTTCTGTCAGTACTAAGAAAAAGAAGTATTAATATTTCTAAATTATATTAATAAATTCAAGGAATAATGACATCCTCTCAGCCTCAAAAAAGAAATATTTAAAATACATAATTACTAAAAATAAAATAACAAAACAATGTCTTCCATCAAATTAACCATTTAAAGCTGATATCAATTCTCCACCGGCTTGCATCTCTTTGACAATATCTAATCCACCAATAAGATCTCCATTGACATACAACTGAGGATAAGTTGGCCAGTCTGAATAAGTTTTGAGTCCTTGGCGAACTTCTTCATCTTGCAGTATATCAAATGTACCATATGATACCCTGGAAATAATGTTATAAACAGCATAGACTTGATTAATTAAGCTAAGACTAATCTGGTTATTCAAAAAGGCTGATATCAATGTTATTTGGAATAATTTAATTTATTTCACTTATAATAAAAATTTTAACACTTTCACTATGTTTGTTAACAACACATAACATGTTTCGCTACACAGTAGCTTCTTCAGACGTTATATTTCGAATGAATAAACTTCAAGAGTAAAGTAATAAAACGATTCGGAAATTTTAAAAAATATATAAAAGTCTGAGAAATTTAACTACTAGCCCTAAACTTAAACTTCCTAAAATTATTAAAATATATTTAACAGAGCTGAATTATTGAGTTCTACCTGATCGTTTAACAAACAATTTGAATATTTGACCCTATTTATTTCTAGATACTCCAGTATATTCAATTACTTATGACCCTTATTTTCTTTGTGTAATATTTTAAAATTTTTATCAAAGGTATGATTGCATAATTGAATTCAATTTTTCCCTTCATGAAACATTTATAGTGCTCAGCTATTATTTTACCAAAATATCTGCCTCTTTGAACGGTATACGTTATAAGTTCTTTGCTAACACATACTAATATTGTGCATTGCTAAAACTCTCAAACATATCAAGGCTCTTCTTAACTAGGAGCCCACTGAACTTGAAATATGCGTTAGAGAGATTACTTTTTTTTAATTAGTTTAATAAGGATATACAAATTTATGGACAAACGACTTTCAAATTACAGCCAAAAAAGTATAATTCTTGGAATCAAATATTCTTGGAGTCAGATAACATATTTTTCATTAAACATTACTTAGGAAATATGCGCAAGATTGCTAGATTGGTCACAATAATTCTGTATAACACAGATATTGATTATTTTTAACTAGGGATAATCTATAAGTTTCTACATGTTAAGAGTGGGTAAATGTCAAGTTAAACCCCTCTAGCCCAGATTAGGTATTTTTTGTTTTGATATAAAAAGGTGAATTAAACTAAATTTTCGGGACAGAGAAAAAATCGAACAAAAAAAATTATTCATCCTGTATCTTAAAAAAAAACGGAATAGCTTTATTGTCAACATTCATTACCTAAATTAAAGTTTTTGATATTGAGTCAAGCAGCACCTCAATGTTGTCGATTGCGACGCTTCGCGTGCTTTCTATTGGTTCGTCTTTATTTCCGCGGAGTATAAACAAGTTTTTTTGAATATTCAGCCTGGACTTTCTGCCTCGGTGGAAGGATACTAGGCTTTGGATGAATCCTCGTTCAAGCGGATGACTTTTTAAATTCTTTTTTTAACAAAACCTATACTTAATAAAAATGCGGATTAGGTTATGTTAGGATTGTGGTAGCCAACCAAATTCTAAGTCTATATTAAAACAAGGATTTGTTTTTTAACAAAACCTCTGGTGGATTTTTGCCGTTAGCGTTAGGTTTGACCAGATTCGGTGATATAACCATAATTAAAGCTATAAACCATCATTAAAACCGTAAAATCACACCTGAAATAGAGAAAACAAAAATAAACGAAGCTCGCAATGTATATCACTGCGTTGCGGCTAGACTCAGGTGTTTTAGAAATATGTGTATATTACATTTTATATTTTTTGAAACCTATGTAAAAAAAACTACCAATCCAATGAGAAAATATCAAGAGTCATTTTTTTGTGTATTTTAATCTTCTCTTTTCTCTAATGCTACTAATTTGACAAAACAGTGGCGATCTATTTTTTCATCGAAACTTCATAAGGTTACCCATATCTCTGCCCATGGTTGAGTTTAAAATAGCTGATGGTTACAAAATATAACCCTTAAATATCTATTAAAAAGTTTTAATTAAATAGCTTTTAAAACATTCTAACAAAAAATATAGAATGTTTCTAAAACTGTAATACCCTCTGAAAGGCCTTGCAGACATATATTTATATAAACGTTTAGTCCTAAAATAAGACAAAAAATTACAACCTTCATCTTTAGTCATCAATAAAATAACACCCCGTATAGGGTACCTAATCGATAGAAAAACAAAATTTTAGGTTATATCTAAATAATGACGGCTCACAGCAGAAAGCTGATTACAACACTGGATTCTAGGTAAGAAACTATATAACATAATATAGCTTTTATTTTTTCGATAAGTTAAAGCATAATCGAAAAATGAAGGAGGTCTCAAATTGCAAAGAATTTCACCCTGTATCTGAGAATCGAAAGGGGCTATGAAAAGTTTGTTTATGGCGTCTTTCATTTTACAAAAAAGTAAAACCGCAATTCTCTCTCATCACTAATAAGGGAAATACCCCGCAAAACCATCGAAAACTGGTAACCCTGATGTACATTATCTAATATTCTACCATAATATAATACTAATTACGTATTTGCTTTAGTATTTTCATTTTTCGGCTACTTCCAAGCGTAACTTAGTTTTAGAATATTTACGTGGCATGGCATGATCATAAAAATCAGTAAATTTCCTGTACCCGGAACTTTGCTGGTAATAAATCTTTCCTTTTATTAGGAATAATGAAGTGTGACCCAGTTTAGTTCCAAACATAATTATTTATTAACATATATATACTGGCTTTTCAAAGATTTCTATTGTTCTACCATATTAGATGGGTACCAAACAGTTTCTACCTGTGCCACACTTGATTTTTGAGCAAAATCTCAAATAAATTGAATAAGTACTTTTTACACTGATTTTTTTACGACCGCAATTTTGTCCCATTTTGTTTCTTTTTCTTGTATTCTTTCTATATTACATTTAGTTTTGTGCAAAATTTGGAGCCAGTTAAATATTTTATTTGGCCGCCATTTTGTTCCGCCATCTTGAATTCGTATCATGCTGATTTTTTTAAATATTTTATTAGGCCGCCACTTTGTTTTTCTATCTTGGATTCGGACCAAAAAGTTAACAGTTCACACACTTGATTTTGTGAACAATTTTTTTAACATTTTACAAAAGCGCCATTTCGTTCGGCCATATTGGAATTTTACTAGAATGTTACCAGGTCATCTCCATATTATTCTTAATTTTTGACCAACCTGAAGTCAACTGGGTAAGTAGCTTTTAGCTATGCTGAGACAGATATACCGAAAAATAGGAATAGAGAAAACATAATTTTTGACATCTAGGGACGCTAAAACGTGAAGATATGTAAAACATAGGAGAGTGATTTTTCCACGATTACAAACACATTTGGCTGCTATTTTCTTCCGCCATCTTGAATTCGTACCAAAATTTTGCGAAAGGGTACCGCCCCCTGAACGGGATCTATAGGTCCTCCCTTTATCTGTGTTACATGTTCAAATATCTTAATAAAATTCAACTACCAAAAAGAAGTCTTCACTTTATACAAATTAAAATTATTTTGCCCCCCTCCCTCGACATCATCCTACGGAAAGCCATAAGCAAGTAAATTCCTAAATATTATCCGAGATACCGCCGCTCAAATAATAATTGTAATTTATTCTGTTAGCCCCCGTCTCTTTCAGTGTTATATTTGTATTTTCCAACACGTCACTACCTTTTAATATTACTTTGAACGTGACTTGACCTTGTCGCTGATATTTCGTTTTCTGTGTGCAATTCAGCCTTAATAAAAACATACACTTAAATATATCG
Source organism: Kuschelorhynchus macadamiae (assembly GCA_030620095.1). Lineage (NCBI taxonomy): Eukaryota > Metazoa > Arthropoda > Insecta > Coleoptera > Curculionidae > Kuschelorhynchus > Kuschelorhynchus macadamiae. The sequence continues at coordinate 203,009 of JAUTXW010003083.1, forward strand.
CTAAAATAAAATATTATAAAATATCACTTATGAACAATGTAGTTATAATAATGTAGTACCACAATGCAATATACTCTCCCATTAAGTATTTTTTTAACAGTTTCTTAAATGAACTTTTGAATTGAATTGAATTGAATTTTGAACTATTCTTAATTTTCTGTGGTAAAGAGTTAAACTCGATCAAACCCCCGTGGTAAAGTGCTTTCTCAATACTCCTTTTATTTTTCGTAAATACTTAAAAATTTTGGCCAGTTCTTGTTGGATATGTATGTATGGACTCATTCGTGACAAGTTTTTCTGTCAGATAATTAAGCGTTAGTCCATTCTTCATTATATAAATAAGAATTAATATTTTATACTTTAAAAAGGATTCTACTGAGAACCAATACAATGCTTTTAGCATATTTTTAAAAGGTGTTTCTCTTTTTTCCCTGAGAATTATTCGTATACACCTATTCTGAAGCTTTTGTATCCTGTTTAGATTATTTTTGTTAGCAAAATAGAGTATTGATGAGCTAAAGACAATGTGAGGCAGGACTAAGGTGTTGAAGATAGTAGTCTTGGACCAGCGGGTAAGATATGGCAAAACGCGAGGCAAAAAATTAACATTGTTATCGTTTCTATTATATACAATATGGGTTCATAGAAATTCAGATGTTTGTCAATAATAAAACAAAGATATTTAATTTTTTCTACTACTTCTAGTATTTCACAACCTACTTTTATATTTAAATTACTTGATATGAATTGGTTTTGAAGATTATTATTTCCTATAAGCATAAACCTCGATTTTTTTATATTTAATTTGAGTAAATTTTTATTAAACCATTTATGAAGGTGACTTCATTCTAAATTATTGTAGATATTTTTTATAAATTCGGGTGTTAATTCATCTGGACTTCCTTTGTTAGGCAATGAAAATACTGTTTCTCTTAACTCCCTGATATCAATTAGGCAAAATGAATCAAAATACTCTTGTGTACTGGAATTATTTATGCTTGGTATTGGTTCTGGTCCTATATTCGTTTTGTCAATTCAAATTATTAATACATTCCACAAAATAAATATTCCAATTATCTGCAACTTCTTATGAATCAATTAAAACCATATTGTTAATTTCAAGTTTAGTAATAGCTTTTTTATTTTTTGCAGAAATTAATTGGCCTAATGTTTGCCACATTTGCTTTGAATTATTTTTTGAAAACCCTATATTTTGGTAATAATTTTTTCTTTCTTCTCTTATAGCTGACACAACCTTATTTCTACACCGTTTGTAGTTCAATTTATTATCTGCAGATTTATTTACTTTTGACCTTTTGTAACTATTGTCCATATCTTCAGTTTAATATTATAAAATATATAATATTTAGTATTAATATCCCTAATTCTATAGTTCCATTTTATCTTCGATAAGATATTATTTAATACATCATAGTCTACTCCTTCGAATATTGAATGACTAGCTTAGCATTAACTTATATTATAGGCAAATTGTTTGTGTCCAATATACTTTGTGTTTATTTTGAAGCAATCGTCTCGTGTTGCCGGGACACCTCTACTGACATTTTCAGTATTTCGTCTCGCTGGGTGCTTTATTACGCGGATAATTATTGGCTTGGAAAAAGCTATTTATGTAAAACATAGAAATCTGTGTCATGTCAGATATCCACAAATTTTATACGTTTTACTACAAACGGCAACGCCGATTGTTTGTCGCCCCGGTGTGTTTACAATATTCCCTAAATTTTGATTGGTTGCGAGTCAATATAAGGTTGAATTCACATATACAATCAGAGGCGTAGATACGAGTTATTTATTCCGATTTGAAATAGGCGGAATTAAAAAAAAAAAGAAAGAGAAAGAATAAGCCCTTCTAAATAGCTTTCATTTATATTAAAAATTGATATGTTTAGATTGATTATTCTTGAAGAACAACGAGAAATGCATTAAATGTCCATTTCCCAGGATTCCATAAGTAAATTAGATGGTCCTAACACTGGAACCTGTGGTGGAAGATAGATCAAAATACAAGAGTTCTATCCACACTACACCACAACTTGTTACGTTCTGGACGCGCGTTTCGCTAACCAAGTTAGCATCATCAGCAGATGATATAAACTCAATCATCTGCTGATGATGCTAACTTGGTTAGCGAAACGCGCGTCCAGAACGTAACAAGTTGTGGTGTAGTGTGGTTACAACTCTTGTATTTTGAGTAAATTAGATGTTTAGAATACTAAGAGAACATTAAAAATTAAAATTATGTTAAACCCTGTTTTAATTTTATGCAACCGTCTATGAGTTTTATGGGCCAATAAATGATAAAATTAAAATAGGATAATGTGTATAATTTTTAGGCGTTGAAGGGCGTAATACAAAATTGTATAAGAAAATTTTACTTTTATATTTATAACCTTATTAAAATAAAGCAATTTGGGTATATTTTGGTCTATGTTACTAGTCAAATATTATGGAAGTTACTTGAACTGGTTAAGCATTAAAAGAAAATTATAAATTTATAAATATAGATATTTGTTTTATTTGCACTTGGAAAATGGTTCATTTTATTTTTTTTTAAGTACTGAAAACCTATAATCAAACACAGAATTGTTTATTTTAAAATATATTTTCAGCCTTAGTAATATGGTATTCATACAGACATTGGATATTAATGTGAGGTAAACTTAAAACTGTAAAAGTTCAATAATAAATAAATAGATTACAAAAATGTAATATGCTAAAGGGTATATGGCTTTTGTAACAAAATTTTCTGGAAATATTCTTAGTATATATGGCAATTTTATGAAGTAAAATTATTATTTAAATTGAAAACCTAGTATTTTATTGTGTTTTCAAATTATACTGGGAGATTTTAAGATCATTTCATACCGCATACCATATTTCTAAATTACATTTTTGTGATAACTGGTGTTTTGAGAAGCTGTAAAAAAGCTGGAAAGCTTTACTTATTTTGTAAGAAATTAAAGTCAAATTGTACATTAAGAAGTAAAATAAAAAATATTACAAACTGTTTTACATTATGCCAAATAATACAAGAACAATAGACTTCACTGACATATTGCCCAAGAAACAATTTAATTTTTACGAAGGTCTTTAGAAAACTGAGAAAACCTTTTCATAAATCGTCTTAAGTTTAAAGAAGGAGGTTTTACATCTTAAAGCTAAAAAGGCTTTATCTTAAGAGATCTTTAAGTACATTTTATAAATAAGTCATAAAGCCAAATGCTCTTAAGAACTCTAGACTAAAAGCCTTTATCAAACCATTCTTAAGTATATTTATGCTTTCTTTAATTTACACTTATCGCTTCTACATAAAAATCCACCATAAATTTGAATGTATTTAAGAGTTATCTAGCTGATTACTAATTACAATATAAATATAGCCATAAATAAAATCTTCTTCATCCTTAATGGTGAAGGAGTATGAAATGGTATTTCTTCAATATCAATTCCTGTTGATGATGATGAAAAATGTGTGAGTAAAATCTCCAACTCCCTAAAATTGAATGCCACAAATTAGTTTAATTTAATATGATATGAATTTGGCTGCAAGGTGATTTTCTGTAAATGACCATTTTATTTAGTATTTACATTATTTTGGTAATAGGGTGCACAACATATCTACCATTAAATATTATTAATCTTAAATAATTCTCAGTATTGTAGTCGCCCTGACCGTATTCAATATAATTATAAAATACATATGTTTCATGGTGAATACTGGCTGATGGGTACATTAATTCATTCCCATCAGTGGCAGCTAGAGTCTGAGATGATGAAGTTATTGTTCTAGAAGAGCTGCAGCTTAGAGTATCTGAATCAGCAGTGTGTATTCCAATCATTGAAGTTTCAGGCATCTCTAAGTTTCTTCCTAAAAGTACATTACATAACCATGACTGCATATTGAATATTTTATTTCAAAATCTTAGGCTAGAATATAAAATAAAAAGGTGTCACAAAACTTAGTTTATAGTAAATCATCTGGTAAATTAATAAACTAAACTTCATCAAGTAAGTTTTACCTGAAGGTTTAAAATTGTTTTATTCACTTGAAAAAACAATTCAAACTCAGAGTTTAATTTTCAGAAGCAGTTTTTCTGTGCCAAAATATGGATGTGTGAAGTCACATTACTTTATATAAAACAATATACAAATAAAATATTCGATATCGCCCACATACTATGAAGAAGAATTAAATCCCTTAGAACATAAAAATTTTCCTTCAAAAACCATTAAAATATTTTCAAAAGCTAAAAATTACATCCAAGTAATAAAAAATAATTTCACAGCTACAGCTTTATCTGATGAATAAACTGAATCTTGTAGAATGCATAACTTAGGATAACAAATTAGATATAAACAGAATCCTAAACCAAATTTTTCATATGGTGAACTTATGGAAATCAATTGAAATGTGTATATTTATATGGCATGTTGATAAATAAATCTATAATATGCATCTCAATTACAATCAGAATAAGTATTTGAAAAAAAAAATGAAATGAATTGTTTTATTTATTTGGATACCACTAACCATCTACTATGGAATGTATGCCAACGTTCTGACACAATCTAGGTTATATTTTGTACTTACGGTGAAACAATCTCGATTTTTCACTTCTAGAAGAGTAAATCCCACACACGTTACACTTTTTGGGCATGTTAATGCAATAACAAATTTGAAACAGAGAGTCACTCAAGAACAAGGCTATTCAAATAAAAATTAAAATGTCAAACTAAGGTTAAACTTCAAAAATCGGGATGTTGCTGGTTGGATATAAATATTGATAATATTGCTAATGACCGAGAAAATTAAATTACATTATAACGTTTTGTATTGTTTGTAGACAAAATATATTCAGCTTTTAAAAATGGACATATGTAATGTTTATTTTTATCATGCCAAAATTTAAAGCAGAATTTGGATTAAAACAAATTAAATATGTTTGAACCCTACATTTATCACACAATCTGGCAAACCAGTGGGGAAGTTTCCCTTCACCCCTCATGTTTACTTTGATTATTATGGACACAAACAAATGTGTTTATTGCTAATTCTAGTTGTTCAATATTCAAACGTCTACTCTACCCACCTAGTTTGAACCCTTATTGACTGAATATTTATACTTATGATAAAATGATCACTGATTTGGGGAGTTTCCAATACCCTACATTGCAAAAGATCAAATCTGTTAGTCAAAACTAAATCAATTATGCTCCCACCCCATTCATTAGGATAAGTTACTGTATTCACCACTTGGGCTAAACCTGCATCATTTAAGATTTCTTTTAGTTTGTTAGAATATATATTTTGTGCCAACCCGTTAATGTTAAAATCATCCATTATTATAATAGGGCAACCACAATCTGATAGCCTTTCACACCTTTGTTCAAAAATTTTTTTAAAATCACAATCACTGGCACTGGGAGAATGATACAAGTTTCCTAAAATGTAAGTTTTTCCAATATAACTTATTTTTAATACAGCAAACCAATAATTTTTTCTAAACTGAGGTTTGTCAATATTTAAAATGGTAATACAATCTTTTACATAAACTACAACACCAGCTATGTGTTGGTTGTCACCACCAACCCTTACAATTTGGTATCCTGTAATGCCAATTTCAAAATCCCCAATGTCTTCAGTCAGTCTTGTTTTCTGTCAAGCATATTATGAGCGGATTAGTTTTTAATACGTAATTATGTATATATTTCATCAAATCTTAACAAAACACTTTAAAATTTAATAGAATTATTGAATTGTTTATAAAAAATTACCATTTACCTCATAATTAGCAATATCTTTCTGTTTATATGTACCATCCAATACAATATTAGCTTCTTTAGAGTTATTTATTGACAACTTATAAACTACTATTTGTAGTGCTTGTGCTATTATGTCCTTACCACTATACTTAATTTTTAGGCTGCTATTAAAAATAAAATGTGATGAGTTAATTAACGCATTAAAACACAAATAATAAAGAGATTTTTCATTAGCACATTTCTTTTGAAACATCATTTTATTATGTTCATTAATAAAGTTATTTAATAGATTGTTATTTGACCATAATGGCACTGAAAAAAATAACTAAGTTTGTATGTTTACAAGCACTTCTCAGATTTTGTATTGTTTTTTCTTTAACTCTGATACCCTTCACAAGGTTTTCGAATCCACCCATAACAATCACACAATTAGGTTATAAAGGTTTTAGGTTTATAAATGTCTACACCACAAAAGTTAGAAATTTTTGGTTTGTTTAATATGGGTCTTTTAGAAGAGGGAACTATGTGTTCAATGACTTGCTTTCTCAACTGCATCACTTCTTGGCTGTACATATCCATCTCTGCTTCTAAAACCTTGATAAAAGTTAACATTTCTGTATTTATTTGTTTCAGCTCAGGTAATCTGTAATTTAAATTTGGAATACTCCTCTTCAGTTGATGCTATATTTCTTTGAAGTGTATCTTATCTTTTTTAAGTTTCTCTGTCTGTTCACGTTTAACCTACTGTTTTTGTCCTTAAGCTTTTCATTATTTTTCTGTTTGATCCTAGCTGAAGTTTGCAGTTGTGCCACCTTCTCCTCCATTTGTATGATCTCCTCCCTTTGCTCCTCTGTGTGTCTTAGTTGCTTGATATTTTGTTCTAGCCGCATGAATTTCACTTTTTTTTTGTCATTCTCTGCTTCAATTTGATTTGCCAAGTCTTGCGCACTCTCCTTTAGTTCTTTTTCCTCTTTTAGTTTGCTTTCTTGTTTTTTACAGTATTGTTTATATTCGTCTAGTGGTCTGTTCTTTAGAATGTCCTTATATTTTGTCTTTTCATCCTCTAATAAGGCTTTGTGTTCTTCTATTTTTTTCCTCATCTGCTTTATGGTCTCCTTGTATGTTTCAATTTCCTATATACATATTTCTCATATTCCTCTATTCTCAAATCCAGCAAAGTTTCTTTTCACTCTTTGAAGGTTTGTTTTTATTTCGTGTAATTCGCTTTGCTGTTCAGCAACTATTCCGCATATTCTGATAATTTCATCGATTTCGCCGCTTTCGTTATCGTTGCTGGAGGTTATACAGGTGTTGCTGTAATAGATTTTGTTGTCCCTAATTATTGTTATGTTTTTTTCTGTCCGTGCAACTCCTATGCAAAACTGCTTTGCATGGCATGCATTAGTAGCATGACATATCCTTCTTGCGGCATTTTTTTTAACTTTTGGAAGGCTTTATTAATTCCAAGAAGATACAAAAAAAAATCTTATGCTAGGAATTAAAGCTACAGAAAAAAAAAATACACTACCTATTATTAGCAAATAACACCTTAGAAACTAATTTATCTTGTGATTACACCATATTTTGCCTGAGGAAAAAAAAACACTATTTCTTTTCCTGAATTGGGAAAAAATATGAAAGTGGTTGTAAAAAAAATACATAATACATTTTCATACAAGCATTGTTGTCAGATTTCAAGAGTAGACATAATATAAACATTTAATAAGTAGAACTTGTGTTTTATTCCAGGGTGATTAGTGTCCTTAAAAACTTACATTTTAAGTTTCTTCCTTTAGTTTTTCTTGTTATTTCATATAATATATGCTTATCCCTTTTGTTGACTGTTGATAATTCTATATTTAAAATGATTTATAAAAATTTTTTGTTCAACATATTTAATTTTTTTTTAAAACACCCTTTTCTACAAACTTAATTAATTTTTTTACATATATTTTTTATCCAAAGTACATATTAACCTAAGTCTAAGATATATTTTTTTAATTTAGTTTTAAATAGGGATGTACTATTTGTATTTCTTGTGTACTTGGAAGTGTATTAAATAATTTCAGACCATTGTGATATATTGATTTTAAACCTGTATTTGTGAAGAATCTTGGAAGATGCAAATGTTCACACTGCCTGGTATAGTGCGTGTGTCTCTGCTCATTTTTTTGAAACTCAATAACAGATCGCTTATTTCCATGAATTATATAATATATATAAAGTATTATTTTAAATTTATATATCCCTGTAATATCCATTAGTCTATTAGGCTTATACAGCAAATGGGTGGAAAAGCGTAAGGGAAGTTTAAAAACATTTTTGACTGCCTTGTTCTGTAAGACCCTTAACGGGTTCAACACGACACAACTAGCTGTAGCCCACACTGATACCAAGTAGTGCAAATATATATATGGGAAAAGTACAGTTGTTTACGAATTCTTAGACTTAACAGGTAACCAAGGCGATATAACAACCCAACAACTGATGCTACCTTTGATCTGATATGTCGCACATGCCTTTCCCAAGAGAGTCCCTCATCAATTAACAACCCAAGGTACATTATAACATTTTTATATTGAAGATTTGTCTCTATTTAAAGTTAGTTTGTGGGAAGACAACCAGGTTGCTATTATCTCTAAATCACATATTTTAATGTCATTTTTATTGTTGCCGCTATACATGAGTGTTGTGTCATCTGCATACAATTTAATTTTACCATGTAATTTTAAACTGAATATTGAATTTATATAAATTAGAAACAGTGTTGGTCCTATAATTGAGCCTTGAGGCACACCACAATGAATCAGTTCTTGTTGACTTAGTGCGTTATTCACCGAAACAGACTGTTTCCTATTTTTGAGGTAGTTAACAAACCATACATGTGGGGTGCCCCTTATGCCCATATTCCCTAGTTTCCTTAACAATATTGAGTGGTCAACCGTGTCGAATGCCTTTCGCAGGTCCAGCGACACAAGAGCGTATATGCGTCCCTGATCAATTTTTACTTGTAACTCTGAAATGAGATCAATAACAGCTATCTCTGTGTCACTGAACTTACAAAAGCCATATTGGCCAACTCCAAGGAAATTGGTCCTTTTTAGGTATGACTGTAACCTAACATTTACACAATGCTCAATAATCTTGGACAGAACAGGAATAACTTACACCGGCCAATAGTTAGAGACTGACTTACTGTCACCTCCCTTAAATAAAGGATGCACTTTAGGCACTTTTATTTTGTCTGGTACATCTCCACTTTGAAAGGAGAGGTTGATTAATTTACTTATGATTGGGGCACATTGTACCTTCATACACTTCACATTTCTGACACTGATGCCATCTAAACCACTAGCTTTGTGAGTCTCCATATCACTGATAACCCGCTCTACTTCTTGGGGAGTTGTTGGCAAAAAAAAGAAAGACTCCTGCTGTTTTCCCGCAGGATCATTCAATGGAATGTTGGGTATTTTCTGAGACAGCTCAGTGCCCACACTGGTAAAATAGTCATTGAAAGCTTGAGCTATCTGTCTTGAATGTGTCAGCTCTGCTCCATCCACATCCAAAGTATGAACTAAGTTGTCATTATTCCCTTTATTGTACATAACCTCATTAGCTAGCTTCCATGTTTTTCTTTCATTTCCTATTACTTGACCAAATCTATTGCTGTAATACAACTTTTTAGCTTTTTTAATACACTTCACCACCTTTTTGCTGTATTCTTTGTGTTTATTACTATAAAAGTTATTATTAACATCCCTTTTATGTTTTTTGTAATAAAGGTCCCTTCTTTTAATTAATGTTAGTATTTCTTCATTAATCCATTCCTTACCTTTTATTTCCTGGACAGGTTTTACCACTACTTGATAAGAATCGGTGAAGACAGATTCCAAATCATTGTATAACTGAGAAACATCTCCACAAAGAACAAGCCTTTCATTCAATAACCTCAGTCTTCGCATGGCCAGATCTTCCCTCAATTTTTTTGTAACAATATACTTGACCTCTGGTTACTTGGCAGGATCGATACACATGGGCACTGATACTACCTGCAGCCTGTGGTCTGATAAAGTGTGATCAAGTAGACCGACTTTCAATGGTCTATTCATATTTGAGATCACATGATCAATTAAAGTTGGATTGTCTGACAGCCTCGTAGCGTATTGAGTATTACAGCACAAGAATCCAGAAGACACCAACATTTCACTATATAGTCCAGATGCATCAGTATGAGTCAGCAGATTTAAGTTGATATCTCCTATTAGAACAGATGTATGCCTCATCTCTCTTCCGAGGACAGTGCCAAAGTCAATTAAAAAGTTATTGATATTGTAGTTAGGTGGTCTAAATAATGCTGTAATGTGAATGTCAGGCTTTTGTATTTTTAGAGTTAGAATAGATAAATTACTATTAATTTGATGTACTCTTTGATATCTCAAAGATGTGGTCACAAATATGCCAATCCCTCCACCCCTCTTATCTCGGCTGACAAAATTGCTATTAAATCCAGGCAGGTTGAAATAGCTTTCCTCACCTGGATCAAGCCAGGTTTCGGCAACTATCAGTACATGTATTTTAATTTTAAATTGTTGTATCAAAATTATCAATTGATCTAATTTATTTCTTAAAGATCTAATATTAAGGTAAAGTATATTAAGGTTTTTGCACTCAAGGTTATTTGTTTGGTTTTCATATTGCACATTATAGGTATTTATGCTGTTTGCTATAAATATGTCTTCGTTTTCCACTACTGTTGAAGTAAGAAATCGACATGTTTTTCATCCTCGATTCTGATCACCTCTGAGTTATCTTCCTTTCTTGCAAAAACCTTTGAGTACTTACTCCATATATATTTGTAATTTTTGCCCCTCAGTCTTCTGGCACTTTGAAGCAGGGTTCTCACAGGTCTTCATTCATATAAATTTTACTATTATCTGTTCCCAGTCCACAATCAGCAATTGTCAACGTTCCCACTTGTTTTCTCTTTCCAGTACTCTATCCCTTGCCATTTTGTCTGCAAAAGTAATTAAAATTGGTTTTTCTTACTTTTGCGTTGGCAAAATTCTGATCTGATAGTTTTCTGGTGAGATATTGACACCCATTTTGTTAAATACTTTATGAACATCTCCATTACATTTATCTTTTTCAGTCTTCAATCCAATAACAACAATATTCTTTTCACGTTCCTGGGAGATCTCCTTATCATTCTTGTGGGTAATTTTCTTTATATCTCTCTCCAACTTTTGTATCCTCTTCTCCAAGTTTTCATTGTCTTTTCGAAGGCTCTTGTTTTCTCTGCTCAACTCCCTCAAAGATGACTGCAAGTCCCCCAGAGAGTCACTCTGAAAGTTTAATGATTGCTCAAATGAGCTAAATCTCTCTATCAGAAATTTCATGATATCACTGTTTGAAGAATTCTTTTTTGATGCCAAGAATTCCATCCCCCCCGTCATCTTGAAATTCTCATTCACAGGTGTATGTTGTTGACCGATTCTCTTCCTGGAGACCTGTGATTTTACATAACTATGGGAGTCCTCTACCTCAGACTGCTCCTCATTGCTGTCCAGTGAGGAGATACTACAGGTGCTGCTCTTCCTAGTGCAGTTGTTGCAGACCCATTTTTGCTTCGTTCTACAATGCTGGAAATAACTAAATTCAGCATTGGTTAGGCCACAACAGTCTTTGTGAAAATACTTATTACAGTCTCCAGTGCAACTAATGCTATAGTCACTTTTCGTAATGTTTTTATGGCACTTTGGACATGAGGTCTTATTTTTTGCGCGGCCCATTTGAATTTTCCCAGAGATTGTTTTTTGCTTATTTTTACAGGAAGGGTTTAAATAAGTCTTGTCCACTAAATACTGTAGTGTAGGGTCTCCTTTTTAAACTGGTCAAAGTCCAATCTCTGAGTTTTACAAATCCTTCTATTTATTAGACTTATTAGAGGTTATATTAGGTTTCATGTATTTTCCTATTTTGATGATTTTCTGCAGTTTTTTGAGACATTTTCTCTAATACAAGTTATTTTTACATACCAAGTATTTCTTGTTATGTATTCACCAATTTATTTGTTGATTTTAAAATTAATTATTTGATAATGATTTTATCAAATAAGATAAAGATCAAATACAATACGTCAGTTTTCTAAAGGTGACCACTGTATTTATGCTGTAAAAAAATTTTTGTTTAGCCAACCAACATTTTATGGCATAGACATAATACATAAAAATGATTAACATTTATGCTACCAAAGTGAAGGGCATTTCACTTGTGTTTGTTTTAGAATTCAATTTTTCTGCATTAGGTAAGTATTTAAGATCTGTATTTGTATAAAATTTATTACAGAGAGTAGACCATATTGCATACTTAGAATGCTTGTTAAATGATGACTGGGACCATTTAAGAGAAAGCAAGATCAGTCTTTCTTAGAATGAGGTCAGTGTTAAGCAGCAATTCTCTCAGCCTCCAACTGCGGAGAAGAATTGTAAGCTGTTATGTGTGTTCGGTGTTGCTGTATGGTGTTGAATCTTGGACACTAACGGAGGCTACTTGCAGAAGAGTTGAAGCCTTTGAAATGTGGGTGTACCGCCGCATCCTTAAAATCAGTTGGGTAGATCATATCACCAATGAAGAGGTAATAAGAAGAATGGGCCTTCAGTCAACAAAAGTACTGAAAACTATCAAGAAAAGGAAGCTCTCCTATTTTGGCCACATCATGCGAGGAGAGAAATATGCTTTATTACAGCTCATCATGCAAGGCAAAATTAAGGGAAGAAGAGGACCAGGTAGAAGGCGCACCTCATGGCTGAAAAATCTTAGGCAGTGGTTTGGAATGACATCAATTGAATTGTTCTGGGCAGCTGTGAACAGGGTAATCATGGCGATGATGATTGCCAACGTTCGCTGAGCGGATACGGCACCAGGAAGAAGAGTTGTATAAAATTCAGTATTTCAAAATGACCGCAAATCAGTACATCCAAATGTTAAATTCAACATAAAAAACTTAAAAAAACATATATATATCAGGAATTTTTTTCTGATTTTTTTCTATATTAGATCTTTCCTTGACTTATTATTACTTGCAACTGAAGAGCAATGTATGGAATGGGAATGTAAAAAGATAACCATTATTTACACAGGCAAATAAGATAAAACAACATAACAGATGCCCTTAAAGATGGCCAACTTTGATCTTTTATTTTTATTTTATCTGAAAATTGAATTGTGCAAGTAGTTATATACAGAAGACAGACAGCAGCCTATTTGATTGGCAGCAATCACACATTTAAAATAATGTCTTATTTGTCATTTATTTTATTTTTATTTGACTGTATAAATCCAACCTTATAGTTTATATTACATTTTGAATTAACTGCTTGAGACTTACCCTGCAGTATTTAAAATGTCTATCATTTGTCTGCTAAATCCACATCTAGGTGTATCTCTATCTCCTTTCATGAACAGCATTACTTTTGACTGGTTTATTAAAGACTTTAACCTGTCTTCAAGGTTTCCAGACTTTTCCTCTGCATTATTACTATATTTCTTAACTTTCTCAGTAATTTTTGCAGCATCAGCTCCATCTATTCTATCCAATTTTTTACTTGATTGAAATAAAAGCACAGTAGGTACAGCTTCAATATTATATTTCAAAGATACATCACTAATTTCTTCAGCAGGACAGGCATAGAATTTTACATTGACCAAGTCCTTTTGTTTAGCTAAAGTATCAAGAACTTCATTAACTTGAACACACTGATCTGCCCAGTCTGCTTGGAAATGTATTACTGTTAAAGTGGGTGCCCTACAAAGTGGTATATTTACCATTAATATTTACTGTTATTTTTTTAACAAAAAAAAAGCAGGGCTATATAACCAACTATTACTAATTTTTTGAAATCAATACTTAAAATCAATCTGTTGTCAGAGACCATACAATTTGAAAATATATATACGCGTCTTGTAAATAAAATAGAAAGTTTACCTTCATTTAACTGTTTTAAGAAAATAAAAGAAATGGATGAACCACTTTTTCTAATAAAAAAACCAAAAAGAAATTCAATATTTCCACTGCATTCCAATGCGCCATATTCCTTAATATGACAATTTCAAGAAAGGTTATCTTACATTGTTGCCAAACTTACATTATTGTATGGAGCTTAAATTTTTCATGTTTGTCTCCCGACAGTAACGGATTTGGCCCCCCTGTTATTAGTTTTATTAGAGAGTTATGTTAGACTTCCGCCAATGATGCACTTCGCTGTCGTTCGCCTTTTATATTAGGGCTTTAATGATAATGTCTACGGCGCCTAACCTGGTGCTAACCCGGTACCAATCTACCTAGCCCCCTGGGCCGATGCCGCATGTTAGACTTTTGCCAGTGGTGCTCTGCGCTGTTGTTCGTCTTTTAGGGCATTAAGGATGATGCCTACGGCGCCTAACCTGGTGCTAACCTGGTACCAATCCACCTAGTGCCTTCGCGCTCCTGCTGGTACCGATCCACAACCCACACATGCATTTTGTTTTTTTTATATAATTTATATAGGTCATATATAAAATAAACTTGGCAACGTAGCATCCCTAGCACACTGGATTTCCATCCAACAGGCGACACTCCCGCTCTCTCTTTATTTAGCTGTTGTAATTATGTTGAAAAACGTTTAATAATGTCTAATATAATAATCACTTCTAACTTTTAGTTACAAATAATCATTTTTGTGTTTTAGAGCATTATAATATAATCAATCTTTTACGTAGTTCATAAGGTAATTGTTCCGTATAGCAGTTTCTGCTATTATAAGAGATTTTTGAAAAATTCTTTTACAGACTACTTATATAGGTCCAATATAAAAATAATCCATGGGGGGAGCTTTGAAAAAATGTTTCAATAATTTGTTATTAACAAAAGATACTTACGGGATGGCGGAGTGAACAGGGGTGCTGGGCGGGGATAATACAGCAATAATTTAACAGGAACAAACACAAACAGAAATTTACGTCACTCACGGCACTTTTTCTGCACTAAAACATTAAAAAAAACTGCAAAAATTCACAATAATTATTTGTTTATATGACGCATCAGAACCACTTGAAGCGCGCGCCATTAACCGGCCATCGCCATATTACACCTAAAAAGCAAGGTTATCATTGACAGGAAATAATTGTTGAGGACCGGTGTTGCCAAACTCTTGCATTCATCGTAAAAATTTGGGAAAAAAACAGCTGTTGAATAATTATGCTCCTTCATTATACCTTCTTCGGGGATTTCCATTCAAATCTTCATAAATACTGTGTGTTAAATATTTACTAAAATAATTAGACCTTCTATTTTCCCCTTCAGCTGGATGTAGCCAATATAAATACAATTGTTTTATGGTTTCAAAATATGTTGATATTAATGAAACACCTTTAATTCTCACTAAAAAACTATAAGCGTCCATATGATTTCGTATACCGTTAAGAAACAAAAAAGATAATAGGTTAACCCGTTCATTATAACAAAAGGTTTCACTGGTAAGTGTGTCTTTAATAAACTGCGGCCAATTGTAATAGGGGCTAACAATATCTTGCACCAACCACAAATAATCGTTAGGGTTATACTGGCGTCTGTACGCTATTTCCATACGTTCAGTAATATTATTAGTATTCATTATTAACAAATTAACGACACTAAACACTACTATGTTAAAAAACAAACAACCAAACAATGAGTCAGCTCCACTACGACGACAATCATATATCGTTGTATTGATGATTAATCACAGCCTTCTTGATAAAAAATACTTAATACTGTCAATGCAAAAAATTCAAATATTCTGGATTAATATATTTATGTCAGTTTGACGATCGCCGTTGTCGGAGTTTGATAGTTAGATCGAGTATTTTTTTTGCATTTGGTAAATTTCAATACAATGTTGTGTGACGGTTGCGATTTCACGCTTCGCTCTTTCATTTTCATATTAGCGTCGCGTAAAAAACTAACAGACATTTTGATGAACCATGGCGTTATACATAAAAGTGTTGAGTGCCCAACGTGCCCATCAACAGTTTGTTATTTACATGTACGTTACAAACAGGGAAACAAAATTAAAAAATGCAAATTCGAAGTAGTGGTAGGAAAGGGACCTGGTTTGCCCAATCCAAAATGAAATTAGAAGACATTGTGTACATAACTCTTTTATGGTTGAAATTGCCATATCCCCGACAAAAGTTTATTAAAAGGGAACTTAAGTGTAGCTCCAAGACAGTAGTGGATTGGTCTTCTTTCTGTCGGGAAATTTGTCTAAATTGGTGCATAAACAATTCGATAAAAATTGGCGGGCCTGGGAAAATTGTGGAGATTGACGAAGCCAAGTTCGGCAAGAGAAAATATAATCGGGGGCGCATAATTGACGGAAAATGGGTTTTCGGGGGATTTGAGCGGGACACCAAAAACATTTTTTTAGTACCGGTGTAAGATAGAACGGCTGATACGCTCCTTAAAGTGATCAAAGAGTGGATTCTTCCAGGAACCACAATTGTGTCGGATTGTTGGAAGTCTTACAATACCTTAAACAACAAAGGTTTCCAGCATTGGAGAATAAATCATTCCCAAAATTTTGTTGACCCCGACGATCCATTAATCCATACTCAAAACATCGAACGGACATGGAGAAACGTCAGAGGAGGAACTCCCCGGTATGGACGAAAAGAAGGGCACATGGTTGGCTACTTGGCGGAGTTTCTCTTCAAACGTCGACATTACGAAGACGACATACATCATTTTTTAATTGAAATCGGACGTGTTTACCCTCCTACTGTGTAATAATTTCCTTTTTTTCCCTTCTTTTTAAATAGTATATAAAATAAATATTTTTTCAACTTTGCATCAGAAACAGTGCCGCGAGTGACGTAAATATTTGATAAATTCATGTTAAAATTATTTTCTGATTCGCTTTGTCAATATGAACACCTATTGAAAGAGTTTTAATTGTTCGCACCCGGCAACATCGCATTTTTCCCTGTGTGATGGCGCGTTGGTGCGTGTCATAACCTATCCGGTAAACAATAAGCTATTGTGGATTTTTGCAGTTTTTCTAATAATTTAGTGCAGAAAAAGTGCGGTGAGTGACGTAAAATACTGTTTGTGTTTGTTCCCGTTGGATTATTGCTGTATTAACCCCGCCCAGCACCCCTGTTCACTCCGCCATCCCGTAAGTATCTTTTGTTAATAACAAATTATTGAAACATTTTTTCAAAGCTCCCCCCATGGATTATTTTTATATTGAACCTATATAAGTAGTCTGTAAAAGAATTTTTCAAAAATCTCTTATAATAGCAGAAACTGCTATACGGAACAATTACCGTTCATAAATTAAGTTTGTGAAAAATATGTTTTTAGCGATACCCCAAAAACAAGTTCAGTGCAACCTTCCGAAACCTTAGTTTTTTTTTATTTAATTTGAAAAAGTGGTTCATCCATAAATTCTTGTGTATAGGAAGTTTTAAAAAAAGGTAATCTTTCAAATGTATATTTTAAATTTGTCAAATTCCGTGGATAAAATTGTTTACAAGAGCCTATATATACTTATCACTTACTTTATAGCATCTTCAAAAGCAGTCTGGTCTTTTAAGGAAGTAGGCATGTTAACTTATATTTTTTTATAACTGGAACTAACTGTTATAAAACTGTACTAAATAAATCACAAAACCCTTCAAACCCTTTTAAACTTCGCAAAATGTACAGATTAAAAGAAACGAATTTCTTGTGTCAAAAATAGAAAAAGTGCTAGGTTATGTTCGAATTCACATATCTTCTCCTTTACTAATTAGCTTGTTGACTACTGTCAATTCTCAATACTTTTTACTAATTTACTCAAGCGTGCTCGAATACGATCAGGTTCAAGACCCTATTAAGAACTTTTATTTTTAATAATTTTTCATTTTAGTTTAATATACTTTACCATTACTAACGTCTTTTTTCATTAAGGGGAAATTACATGCAATCGTCTTAAATTCTGATCGATCGCGTAGAACTAGATGCTGTGGAATAGAATTGCATGCTTTAAAAATCTTTGACACACAGCAACGAGTGACACTAGACGTTTAATATTCGTCAATTTTGACATTGGCATTCAACCTTTGAAGCCAAACTACAAAAAAAAAGATGAAAATTGCACTTACAATCAACGTGCTGTATGTGTTACATTATTTATATTTATACGTACAATATTTAAAATTTAACCCTCGTATTCACTAAAAAGGTTTAAGAATTAGACCAGGTTTAGTTGCCATGGTACATAAAACTCTTACGGCCGGTTGCAGAAAGCTCAATTAAAGTTTAGAATGTTTAAGGGAGAACTGCACACAAAAAGTGAAAAACCAACGGCAAGGTCTAGTCAAGTTCAAAGTAAGATGAAAAGGTACCTACGTGTTAGAGAAAACTTCCTGCACGAGCCATTTTGTGGAAAAAAAATTATATGCGACGTCATTTGCGTCAAAAAGTGGTCAAAAAAATGGTCGAAAATGGACAAATCTACTTCTATTTTATAATTCTAGATTTAATTTTTTTATAAAAATTCGCATTTAGCGCCCAACTGTTCATATTTCCCTATTAAAATCACATTGAAGCTAAGACATATCTCTCACAGTTTTAACATAACATTGCAGCGGCGGAAGGCTTGCAAATGATCCACAATACTGCGTGCGTTAACGGAATATCAAATTTGACAGCGGGTTTCTAGATTTCTATAAGCAGCTTGTCAAATCCGAAAACTCGGTTAAATATTCTAAACAGCAATTAAGTTTTGTGCAACCGGCTGTTAGTTCTCCAGTTACGTTCCGCTTATGTCACTGTCATTTTGTAATTGTGACATGTAGAAAAATTATTTGTTCATTTGTTAAAAATATCATCTTAAACCTATAACTGCCAAGTTAGACTAGGTTTAAATTTAAACCGCTTTAGGGAATACGGGTGTAAAAGTCGAAAATGTGCAATTGAAGAATTGTCATGTACGACCGAGCGTCCACAGCATTTCTCCTCTACTGCTATCTTGTACGCAGAAAAAAAAGTTTATTGAAAAAAGTAGCCACATACATAGTCACGACGTATGATATTTTCGGTACGATCATAGTCCGGCTGGAGACATTTTAAAGTTGTTGGTTCGTTGGATAGTTTTTTCCTCTTATAACAGTTAACAGTCAACATAACATAACATGCGCTATTCTATGGGACAGTATTGTAATATTTAGACTCGGCAAGCGGCGGGACTTAAGGAACCAATGTTTAAGAATAAAAAATTTGTTCCTGCGGCTACTTGATAACATTAGGTTAAATTTAGGAAAAGTGCCCGATTTAGGCGCTGTCAAATGCACAACCAAAAATAATCTAAAATCAAAGTAATTTGATTCGTTTGCAGTAATTTGCAAGTAATGACCTTTTGCAAATAAATTGCATGTTAACTCGTATTAGTACAAATGTGTCCCTTATATTTGAAGACTATAGTATTTATGCTCTGATTACATGACTTAATTATTTTACATTTATTCTGTTATAAAGATGTTTTTTTTTTATTACAAAGATTATAATTATTAATGAAAATATGCTGTTTTGCTTACTACCTTTACCTACCCTTTTAGATGATCCCGAATGTCAATTGTTGCCATAATAATAGCTTAAAACGATGACATGTATTGCTGGTTGCCTATGACGCTAAATAGAGATGTATTACCGATACTTTAGTCAACAAAACTATAATATACAGATAAAAATGAAACCCCCTTTTCTTGCTATTCTAAATTTTCGAAGAATACGTTTTGTTTATATATCCACGTCATGCAAGTAATTTGCAAGTAATCCAGACCACATTTAGAGTAATTAAGCTTTGACGCATTGGCAACACTGTACCTGCGCCTAGGGAAATAGGGAAATGCTACGGATTTTTCGCCTTCCCTAATAAATTCCTACTTAATCGGAAGTACCTTGGCTGGTGAAGTGCAAACCAATACAAAACGCCGTAAATATTATATTGAAACTCTAGACTCTAGCATGTTTAGATGTTTGTTAGGTAATTTTCCGTACATCAGGATCGCGTAATTACAAACATGTTATTATGATAACATTCTTTTCGTATTGTTATCTGCGATTTGAATTTTATCACGTATTAGTTAATGTATTAATTGTTTGAAAGATAGCATTTTTGATGGTAACAGAGGTAAAAATAAATAAACTGGACAAGAAGCTTTAAACGGTGTTGCCTTAAACATAAAAAAATTATAACGCTACATAGGGCAGCCATCGGTCCCGATTTGGCCAGTAGTATCTCGGATCTCGTGATAGGTCCAGCTATACAAATCAAAAAATGATTCACACGGGACCCAGGATTATTCTGGAACCGCAGTTTATATCAAACTATAGATAAAAGATTACTAAAAAAAATCGGCTCTCCTCATCTAGTAAAACTGAGGAACGCAATCGCAATATTAAAAGCACTAAATTGTTGACATTTAATTTGATTTAAATAAAAAAATTATTAACACATAAATTCGCAACTAAGTTTTATCGTTGGGGAGGGCGTTAATGCGAGGAATTTAGGGATTTTTTTTAATCATCTGTAATTCTGTTTATAGATGTGAATTGATTGGAATAAAATATGGCAACCGGCGCCACTGTTGAGTGGTATCACTGATATTAAAAAAACATTTCATTCATTTTTTAAATTTTAAATAGCAAGACTCGTAGAATTATCACCACATTTATGTGTGTAATGTTGTGCATCTCACATTACATCTTTGCACCTCTGCTGTAGCAATGAAACTTCCGGGTACTGTAGAAAATTTTATCAGAGATTTTTATATTTATTTTACTCATAGCAGCAAGAGACTAGATGATTAAAAAAGCAAGAGTGTCAGATATTTGCCGCGGGGAAGCTCACAAAATTACTTTACCCTAGGCAAACTAGGTGGCTTTCACTGAAGGTATTAAGAGTAAAGTTAACATCAATAAGGTGATTCATAGAGTTAATAAAAACTAAAATAGTTCTAAGTGATATTTAGTTATATTTCTATTATTTTATTTTATTAATAATAGAATTATGTTCATTTATTTTTCCAGCAAGTGGTCAAACGAATTTTGGAACACTGGGGATCCCTTGCCCTTTTTTTCATTTCTATTCGACAGCACTGGAGGATAATTTACCAATAGCAAAAACGATTCTAAATGCTTTAAAATCATGAATCATTTTAAAACGTTTTATTAAACATGAAGTTTAATAAAGATTTCTAAAATTAAAAGTTTAAAATATTAATGTGTCATGTGTCCTACCCAAGAAATTATTTTGAGTCGGAAACAATGTTTTATGGTGCCAGGGTAGAAGCTTTATTGGAACATGAGACTAATATTTCTTCACACGAGCTGCATTCTTTTAGACTAAAATCATTGCAATTCTCTTTATAGAGTTGTGAGTTCAAAAAAAGAAACGGTTTAATTTTAATAACCCTGTGTTAGATATGCAACCAATTTTACATCATCTAATGTATTGTCTGGAAGAATATTGTCAGTGAGTAGTTTTATAAATTTCTTCCCCCAGATAAATATTAACATTGAAGCAGCCAGTACTGAATAGCTTTTGTGAACATAAATAGGGACAAAAGAATATGCAAATGATATAAGTAAATTTTGGTCACATATTAACAACATGCGGAACTCACTCGATGATATCATATGTTTAAACATTTAATAGTAAGTCTCAAAGTTATTCTGGCTCTTCTCCATTCCTGAGCTGCTGCAGAGAGAAGTTTTTCGAGCTTAACATTAATTAAAACAAACACTAGGAACCGAATGTTTTTTAAATATATGGCGCTTTTAATTTTTAAAGGTGCGTTAAAACACTTTATTATAGTGGATGAGTAATCAACATAACTTTTTTATATTTGTAAGTTTTACTTTGTTCCTTTATTTGCCAAAATTTTTTAAGTTTAAATTCATTGATTATTTTATATTATTTTCGCATATAAGTTTGACAATACTATTTTTTTGTACTATTTTCTGGTTGTAATTTTTAATAAAAAAAAGTTTGCTGTGTTAACTCACGTTTTCATTTATACATATTTCCACACTCCAGCTCTCGTCGAACGAAGAGCCGTTGTGGCTTTGTTTTGTCATTAAAGATTTCCTGTATTTGCCGAAGCTTGCGCAGGGACCCAAAATTTGTAGTTGCGCTAACTGCCACGACATGGCTTAACCTAATTTATGCAAAGTGCACAAAAGCGGCCTAATCGCACTCGCAGTCTTCCGAATCGCCTCGTCGAAGACAGATCTCTGTGTTTTTAACATAAGTGGTTCCACGTGTTCGGTTTAGCTGCTTTATTTGGGGAGGAAGCGGGAGACTCAACCTCAGTGTGGAACTAACGACTCCGCTAGAAATGAAGCAGACGCTGTGAGGCCTAGTTGTTCCTGCATTCTATCCCGTTCGTCTGCCATAGAGATGGGTAGGTCCGGAGGGATATGAATCCACGGACCTGTATCCAGTATCGTACTGATGGATGTAAATCTTGCTGAATACTTATCTGGCGGAGCGGTTGAAAACGAACATGCAACCGAATAACCCAATCCGATTACGCGGACATGCATCGTACGGCGGAATGAACCGGTATCGTTATTGATAAGTAATGAGGGAACTGCTGCTGAATCTGACAAGGTATTTAAATGTATATTAAATAATGTTATGATTATCAGTCCAGTTCTCTCATTTACATTCAGTATAATACAAATTGACAGATAACTAATAATTTCAACCGGTAATCTCTGTTAGAAAAATGATGTTCCTAGAAACTGTTTATAGAAATTTGTAAATATTACAATACTTACTGAGCCGTTTGGTAACTTTAAGGTATCACTGAGACAAAAAAAATAAAATATCTATTTTTCCCGAATAGAATATATAAAAAATAAAGACGTGTATAGAGTATTGTTGTAATGTACTGTTTGTTTGATTCGAGTTAAATATATTAGGTTTTTAAATATACTTCATAAAATTAACACATTATTATTTGTACTTTTTTTTTATTTCCTGATAAAACTTTAGTATGACGCAACTGTAACCCAACATATAACTGTAAAGGATGAGTTTTTACACTATCCGGACCTGGACACACTATGATTACAAAGAACAAGCAAAATGGTTTTGCACTCTGACAGTTTCAGGTTAGGTTACAGATCCAGCAGAACTGCAACCTGGATGCAGGTCCGCAGAGCTGGATATACCTTCGGACACGACTCGAAATCCCGGACCTACTATATTAGCGTATAGAGGTGGCAAAAGCGGGTCTTTTTATTGAGTCAAGCCAGTCGAGTCATCAGCATTAAATCAATCAAGTCACTGACTCGAGTCATCGAGTCATTTATCGGAGGGGAGTTCAAAGCATACCTGTGATTTCTTGCTTGCCGCGCAGGTTTCACTCACACTCGCATTTACAGGTTTTAACTTGGATTGCATGCGGACGGATAACATTAATTTTGCTCCTAACTAGCAGTTGATGCATGAACATTTCTGGAATTTTATGCATTTTTGGTTAATGATTATTAGGTTATGAAGGTTAATAAATCCCCGGATTCTAAATGCTGAGTAGATGTGTTTAGTTGATATGATATTTTAATCATAGGTATTATTCGCAATTATTAACAGTGTGCCCTTGGATAATGTTTTGAAAGTTAAAATTTAAATATCAATGTCAAGATTAAAAAAACAAACGTGTAGTGTTAGAAGACTTTACTCGTATAACTCCTTAAGTTATAGTTTTTTTTTGGTTTTGTAAATTATAAATAATAAATAAATCTATTTTGTAATGTTCTAAGCGACAATATATTTTATTTATAATATAATAATAATAATTTATTCTTATTATCTGAAAGTCTGGGGTGCAAGTATGAATTACACTCATTTATAATCAATTTATTGATTAGCATCGAAATAAATAAATTATGTTTTTTGTAGTATTAGGAATAAAAAATAAGCGAATGAAAAACCCCTCCCGTCTATCAGTTAGGTAATAATATTGACAGTTAAATAATATTTAATTCATCCGGGATCGACTGCCAGGCACGAGACAAAGAACGGTTCACAGATTGTTACGTTACGTACAAGAGTAACGAGAGCTGAAACAGGATTCAGAGACTGTACGTAGTAAGTGAACTTCACAGTCGTTTGAGATTCGAGTGATTTTAAGATAAGTGACTCGAGTCATTCATTAAAATCAAAGATCGGATCATGCGAACCGAATCACTCACTCACTAGCCGCCTCTATTAGCGTAATGGCCACTATGTGGTATGTAGCGGGAGTAGGAGGGGTAATGGGATAGCTTGAAAAAAAAGGTCTTCTCGTGAGACCAGCAGTACCCTCAAGGGGCTTCTAGTGGAAGCTAAGATGCATTAGAAGGGTTTTACAAAGAAAAAAAAATTAAAGATAATTGAAATTTGGAACAAGAAAAGACGTCCAGGACATGATCCAGAGTCAAACCAAATCCTGGACGCTGAGAGACTGAGCTGGCAAATTATTCCAGTAGGAATAGAGCCAAAATCGCTCAAATCAAGGCAAGTGGCCATTTACGTACTGTCAAATGCACAACCACATATATCCTCGAAACAACCCCTTTCAAGTTTCAATGTGTCCATCTAACATCACTGACATTCTGATTCTGACCCTTGTCGCAAATAACTCCTAACTAAAGTTTATCAAATATTGATTGTGTTTATTTTTATAATATATTTATCATTTCTTCAAAGTTTAAAGCATTGTGCACTATCCGTCTCAACTGGAATACCTTTTATTTTATATTAACTTCAAAGTTTTTTTTGCCCGCCTTGACTAGGGATAATTGAACATATTATTCCTTCTCCAGTATGTCTACAATAGTGCAATATGTGGTAGTAAGGGGAGATCTCATCAAAGAATTTAAATGGCCTGTTGGTGCTATATTAGCCCAAGCCTGTCATGCAGTTACAGCAGTAATCCATTTGTTTTATGAAGACGAACAGACAAAATTGTATTTAAAAGATTTAGATAATATGCACAAAGTAGTTTTAGAAGCACCAGATGAACAAAATATGATCAACCTACAGAATAGGCTAGTTGAAAATAACGTGAAACATAAAATGTGGATTGAACAGCCAGAAAATATCCCAACATGTATAGCAGTTAAGCCATATCCTAAAGAAGAGATTCAAAAATATTTTAAAAAGTTTAAATTATTAAAGACATAGTTTTTATAGGTACATTTCGGTAATAATATATATATATATATATATATATATATATATATATATATATATATATATATATATATATATATATATATATATATATATATATATATATATATATATATATATATATATATATATATGTATATAATTATTCAATTTGTTTCTTAAACCCGATATATATTAATTGGACTTCTTTCTTGGGTATAGGTTTATTTTCAAAATCAAACAATGGGATTAACTTAACGTTTTGCCTATCATAGCAGGCTTTCTCAAAAATTGCTCATTCCTTTTTTTTTTTTTTTTATATAATGCTTTCCTTAACTATCTACAATTAATTTAAAAAACATTTAGTGGTCTAATTGTAAAAAGACATTTACAATTTTTCTAAAACTGATTTGAAATTTTATACTATTGACACTAATTATTACAATATTAATAAAATAAGGTTACATACCTCGAAAAATGATGTTGATTATTTATTTATATTTGAATGATAGGTAGCAAGTTAGTGGTTTGCCAGGCAACTCATGGCACAGTTTTAGGTGTTCTTATCGTAGTACGTTTTTTTGAGGAATTTCAAGATAATTTTTTGCTATTTTTAAATTCTACTCTAAGGTTTAAATTAAAAATTAGCAAAAAATTATCTTTAAATTCCTCAAAAAAACATAACTACTACTATGTATATATATGTATATATATATATATATATATATATATATATATATATATATATATATATATATATATATATATATATATATATATATATATATATATATATATATATATATATATATATATATATATATATATATATATATATATATATATATATATATATATATATATATATATATATATATATATATATATATATATATATATATATATATATATATATATATATATATATATATATATATATATATAATTGGCTACAATTAAACATTGTATTGTTTACCTTATCCCTTGTTAAAGGTATATTTTTAAAATGTGAGAAAAAATAACTATAATATAATAACTACATTAATTTAGGAAAGTTTAAACTAAACATAAATTCATTTTAATTATTAGATACATTCATGAATACCTATTAAAATGCAATACTTAGTTTCAAGACTTAATTGATTAATGATCACATAAGCCAAAAAGAGCAATTGACCCTGATCCTTCTGATAAAGCATATTTAAAATAATTATGATGCTTGCTAATATTGCTGACCAAATAATGTTATAGTGCTGTTCTAAAAATCATACAATAGGTCAATGTTTATGACAAAACAAGCTAGCTGTTAGTCCTTTCTTTCTTGAAATCAACTTATATGAATTAAAATTTAACAAATATTCATCTTATTTAAATCTAATTTACATATATATTAAGTATTAATTCTGCCCTCTTCCGAACAGAAAGCTCAAATCCTTATATATACAGGTTAAGAAATCTATATTAATATGTTGTACCCAAATGTAACGGACTAAGTGTAGTTATGATATCGTAATTGTTTGGTAAATATTTGAATTAAAAGTAAAACTTAAAAAAGAATAAAAGGGACGAAGGGCAAAGCACAAGTTAACAAATTTTTGGAATATACATAGAAAAACATAAGTCTAAAGTACGGAGTATTTAAATGTTTAAGTCTAATCAAGAAAGGAAAACTACTGTCAAAGTTTTGCTGGGAATGTAAGCTTATATTCTGACTAGTATTGTGTCTAAGTATTTCTAAATTGTTTAAGATCTGATTTTTTTGGACATAAATGCAACACTTTAAAATTGTTGTTAATATCAAATGAATGATTAGTTTCTAAAATATGCTTAGCAAACAGAGATTCTTTTGAGGTATTTCTTAAATGTTTGAGATGTTCTTTTTGTCTGGTTTTAAAATTTCTTTTGTTCTGCAAACATATGTGGCCTCACAGTCACAAACAATTTTATATATACCTGATTGTAATGACTTCTTGGAAAGAGAAAAATCTATGTAAGTAATAGGTATATTTTATGTATTTTTATATTTTTAAATAATAGCATGTAATTGGCAGGTTAGAAATCTTTTAATGCACTATATTCTTGTAATGGTTCTGAAGAAGGGGGGCATTATTGTAAGCACCTGAAGTTGGTAAATACAATAAATATTCTTGTGAGAATAAGGTCTTTTTCTTTCATATGTTATTAACAATATGACTCACATTATGGGTGAATTTTTGGAAAACTATTCTAATCCTAGTTTGGTACTAGTAACCCAAATCTACAAGAACCTATCAATCAAGAAAACTTGCACCCAGGCAAGTATTTACTTTAATAACAAAACATTGAAACATCCATATTAAAATCAACCAACTAACCTACCACCCAGAAGTTGTTATCTAATAGGTAACCTTAGTAACAATTTAATTAAAGATGAAATCTCAAAACAAGCTATAAAACTCTCACTACAATCAATATTAAATTAAAGTACTTATGATTCTTTCAACAATTTTTTAGGAAATTTCATCAAATATATAATAAGATCAACAGGGAAAAACGATATCTATTGGGTAGGAAACTTGAGATATTCAAGAAGTGATATATTGTTAATAAAAATCAAAATATGAACTATGATGAACATGTTTTATCCTGCAGTTTTAAATTTGACTCAGTCTTCAACAGACGAATTAAGCCTTTTAAACAAGGGGTAAACTGCTGGGGGCATTGTGGTCTACAACTGTTAGGGATTAAGGGGCATTGCAGGGTATTATCGGGCAATGCGAGGCATTATCGGATATTGTTAGGTGTTATTTCTTCCTTTAAAACAATTGCACTATTTATATTATAGAGTTTATTGGATGATGGAAATGTTAAATATGAATAATAATTTGAAATATCATAGACATATAGTGGCTTTTGGACTTTTTGTGTCATGTTGATGTATATCTGAGTGGGTCTAGTATTTATTATAATGTTTTTTTATGTGACATATGTTTTTATAGATAATATGGCCAAATAGAGTGATAATTCTAAGTATATGGTTTACAGCTTTCAGTGAATTGTATATTTGCCAGTATTCAGATCGCTTTTTTTTTTGAGTTACAAATACTTTCTGTAGGTGAACATTTGCAGCAGTTCCCCATAAGAGGATACCATATGTCATTACAGAGTGGAACAGAGTATGATAAGTTGTAAGTGCGGCTTGCTGACCAGCTGTAAAGCGAATTTTTTGAATAGCATATATGGCAGAAGACAGCCTATCATATAAGCTATTAATGTCTTCCTGCTAACCCAAACAAGAATAAAGATATATCCCCAAAAATTTGGGGTAATTACGACTAACATTACCCCTTAAGGAAAATGTCAGATCGGTTGTTTTTGTTTGGTTCACAAAAAGCTGATTGGCAAAACACTCATATACAAATTCAGTCAGCTTGAGCATTGCATCAGTTGTTGATAGTCCCTTTCGGGTGTGAACATTGAATTTAGATTAAAAAAAGAAATTAAATTTTCACATACAATCATATCGAATATCTTTGAAAAGGTAGGTAGTATTGAAATTGGACGGTAGTTTTTAATACCATTGACATCTACTTTTTTAAAAACAGGTACAATTTTAGCAATCTTTAATTTTGTTGGAAAATGTCCTTTGAGAATGCAAATATTAATAATATCACAAAATGGCTCACTAATAAACTGAGAGCAGGATCTGATGACGAACGGGTTAACAGAATAAATATCTTCAGATTTTTTTATTTTTTGATTGCTATTTTGATATCGTTAGGAACTACAGGTTTTATAAAAAGTGATTTACTTGCTTCAACATGTCTCCTTTCAAGCATCGATAGAGGACTGCAAGCAGGCACGGGCAAATTGCTGTAGGATATTGCCCGCATTGTTATTGAAATAGTCATTAAAGTGTTCGGGATCAGCGTTCTTAGGGAATTTTCTATCCTTATCCCGTCCTGTTTTACTGTTTATAATTTTCAATACACTTTTGCTTTTATTATCTGATGACTGAATTTCGTTTTTATAATAATTTTCCTTGGCTTGCAATGCTGTCGACGATATATCTTTCTAAACTGTTGATAGATATTCCTATTTGCATTGGTTGGTATTTATTTGAAGTATTCATAAAAGAACATATTTAACTCTTTTGATCTTTTTATTTGTGGTGTAACCCATGGAAGTTTCCTTTCACGAGACTTTGCAGCTTTCACCTCAGGAAAGCAAATATTGAAATAATGCAAAAAAATTTTTAGGAAGATATTACATTTTTCCTCTCCAGTTGTAGCAGAGTAAACATTAGCCCAATTTTCGTTCCCTAAATAACTATTTAGCGTCCTCAGATTATTTTTACTATAAATTCTTTTTGGACAGTTAATGTTAGTGACATGCATATTAGCCACTAGCAAGTTAAGTTCTAGCTGATGGAAGTGATCAGATATACCGACATTTAGGGACATTCCTGGGCTGGACAACTCAAAATTAACAAATATATTATCTAAACAGCTTGATTTACCATTATGAACTCGTGTTGCAGCATGAAAATCTATATTAAAATCACCCCCAATTACTACCCCTACATCATATATAACTAAAACTATGTGTGTAAACAAATCTACTTGTTATTATCATATCGATATGCATTAATTTGGTACCATCCAGATGATCGATGGTACCACCCGATTTTAACGCTTCCAATTGTAGTATCGATTTG
The DNA here is from genome assembly GCA_030620095.1 of Kuschelorhynchus macadamiae. Classification (NCBI taxonomy): domain Eukaryota; kingdom Metazoa; phylum Arthropoda; class Insecta; order Coleoptera; family Curculionidae; genus Kuschelorhynchus; species Kuschelorhynchus macadamiae. Next base: position 232,718 of record JAUTXW010003083.1, read on the forward strand.
AAATTTTGCAATGTATGTAATTTGGATGACAAATCAATAATTTGGTACTATCGGGCTAACTGGTGGTACCAAACGGTACTGGTCAATTTTAACCAATTTCTAAATGTAAGAATTTGAAATTTTGCAAATCCATCTAATTGGGATAACATACAATTTAGTACCATTAAGCTGATCTGCTTAGCTCGATAGTATTGATCGATTTTAACCTACCTCTAATTAATGTACTGATTTAAAATTTTACAAGTGTATTGACATTCGGATGATAATACGCAATAATTTAGTAATATCGAGCTGATTTTGACCGATTTGATCAGTTTGGGCGCATTTGGTTTAATTTGACGAGTCCAATGTACATTTTTGTACCATCGAGCTGATCTGACCTGCTTCATGGTACCAGCTAGTAAACCCCTACTATTTGGGCTCATTTGGTTTGTTTTGAGAAGTCCACTATATATTTTGGTATGATCAAGCTGATCTGATATGCTCGATAGTACCACCTAATAAACTCCTCTTGTTTGGGTTCATTTGGTTTGTTTTGAGATGCCTGATACATAATTTGGTACCATCGAGTTAATATGTTCAGCTTGATGGTACCAAACAGTACCGATAGTACTAGCTAATAAACACCTCAAGTTTGAGCTCATCTGATTTGTTTTGACGAGTCCAATAAATTACCAGTAATATGTAAATCATATTTTATGACCGATTTTAAGACTAAAAATAAATTATAGTTTTAAAAAACTAGAAAACACGCTTGTGTGACTAACGCACTAACAGATATAAAATAAGTAATGTAATTTACTTAAAAAAATATTTTTTCAATGACTAAGCCAAAAAGCGAGAGATGCTTTGTCATTAATTAAAAATACTTGTTTCATGTTTTTTTTTAATGTACAAAATATTTTTCAGATAAGTTACATTATTTTGTGCTTTTTAATATGCTACTCACAAGAACGTGTTTTCTAGTTTTTTTAACTACAATTTATTAAGACGGTTAAGTATTATGATGCAGAGATTATAGCCATCTGCAATCGCGCCCCGTTTCGGAGCTACAGGGTGATTTTCAATTTTTGCAATTTAAAAAAAAATCCTTTAGTTTCAATACTGCTAGAGATATAGAAAATCAGTGGGGCAGACAATATAACACGATCATATAACGGGTGTCAACGGAAATCGGGGTGCTCCAAAATTCTTATATATCGAGTTAAAAAATTGAAATTATTAGTAAGAGCGTTCAAAAAAGTTTTGTCCCACTACCGGTTTGACCGGAAATGACATAAACGAAACCCCTGTATATGTTTACATATTTCCATTCGAGGTTCAATACTGTACAGGCTTTTTGGGATTGTCAGTTCTTGACAACCCTGTTAATTTTTATTTAAATTTTATATTTTGCATCAGGCAGTTCTTGATAAGCCTGTTAATTTTTATTTAAATATCTTTTTCATCTAGAACGACATGAAATAGTTAAAAACGCGCAATATACGTTCCGCAATCATGGAAATTATTTAATGTAAACCCTGCGTTTTTGAAAACTTTATGGCATTTTACATGCAAAATGTAAAATTGAAATAAAAATTGACAAGGTGTTTAAAAATTGACCAAGCTTAGTAGGCGTGTACGTAAAACCGATACAGGGTGCTCCATATAAAAATATAAACTTTGTACCATTTCCGGTCAAACCGGAATAGATAATATAATGTATACACCTGTTTTCAACCAAAAAATGTTTTGATTTTTAGTTTTTATTGTGTTATAAGAGAAACTATATTTACGGGATGCTTATTTAAGTAATGGGTTATTCAACGAGGACTATGTGAGAAAACCAAAATAAACATTTTACTTATTTTTTGCCGTAAAATGTTAATAAAATCCACAAGGACACAAAAGAGCTACGACTAGGGTTGCCAAGTCCTGATCGCCGTTTGGCGGGATTTGCTTAAAAAAAAGCGGGACATTAAAGAAAATAGCGGGACATTTTCTTTAATATAGGTACCCACTGGCGTGGTCATCTATATATAAAATCCTAAGCCGGCTTTTTCAGCAAGTTCGTGAGAGAGCTGCACTGCACCAATTTACATGATTTTTTTTAAATGATTGGTTACCGAGACCGTCATTCAACGAGGACTATGTGAGTAAACCAAAATAAACATTTTACTTATTTTTTGCCGTGAAATGTTAATAAAATTCACATGGACACAAAAAGAGCTACGACTAGGGTTGCCAAGTCCTGATCGGCGTTTGGCGGGATTTGCTTAAAAAAGGCGAGACATTTTCCTTAATATAGATACCCACTGGCGTGGTTATCTATATATAAAACTCTAAGCCGGCTTTTTCAGCAAGTTCGTGAGAGAGATGTACTGCACCAATTTACATGACTTTTTTTAAATGATCGTCTGGTTACCGAGACCTTTCAACACTAATTTTTGTATTGTTTTATTGCGTATTTTTTCTATAAAACCAATATATTTTTCTTCAATTACATTTCAAGACGATGTGATGAATGCCCCACATATTCTTATAATTCCACTGGAAACTCATCGCGTCATCTAACGGATAAGGCATAACAAGATCTGCCGGGCCGCATTTTTATATCTATCACACGCGATGGCAAATCGAGCGAGCCCGAACGTAGCATTTTATCTATCACATGTGATGGCAAAACGCGCCTTCATTAGCATCGCGAAACTATTTGAAGCAAGTTGTTTTACTGAACAGTGTGTTCCATTAAGTTTGCAACAAATGAATTTTTTTTTAAATATTGTTTTCTCAGAAAATTTTATTCTTGGTAAAACTATTTGCTTGATGAAAAAGCAGCCTGTACAGTAAAACAATATGCTTCAAATAGTTTCGCTATAGCATGTGCTAGTTATGAAAGCGCGTTTGCGATTACATGTGAAAGATAAAATGCTACGTTCCGGCTCGCTCGATTTGCGATCTCGTATGATAGATATAAAAATGCTGCCGGGCCAGCTAGTATCTTATAATATATTGCTTGATTTCATTTCCTGCGGTGGAGACGGACTTTTATCCACTTCTAAATGCGCCACATTTTGATGAGCTGTAACTTTTTTTGTTTGTAAAGATATCAAAATGAAATATAAATCATTTTGCATAGTTATCTAGCAAGTTTTTTTCTGTTAAAAATAAAACAAAACACTAGTATTTTTTTAAATGGAAAGCCCTATGTCGGATATTTTGATTCTACATGAAGTTTCAGATATATTTTATAAAACATATATTATACCTATCTTCAACTCTTTGCGATAAAATGGCGTCAAAACATGCAACAAAGACACATTTTGATAATCTGTAACGTTTCTGTTTTTAAATCGTAAAGAAACAAAAATAATTTTGCATAAATATTTAGAAAGTTTTTTTTTCTTTTATAAAAATAAAACAAAATACTGACGAGTAACAAACAAATTATTTAAAAACACTTTTACAAATATAAAATTATTCTAAAAATGGCTCTACGTATCTGCCTTTTTGTCAACATATTTTTCATACACTCTAATAGTATGATTTGTTGCATTCACTAACATTTCCGCGTTTTCTTTTAACTCATTTATTGTATTAATAATTCTTCGTCTCAGCATTATGTTTTATATACTATATTCTTAACGTGCCTCCAAAAACGTCAATTACAGTCAAGTTCGGACTGTTTGGGGACCAAGCAATGGTTCCTCCCTTTCGAATCCAGCCATTTGGATATTCCAAATTAAGATAGTTTTTAACTTAAATTACGCTATAGGCGGAGCACCATCTTGCTGCCACATTATCCTATCTGAAACGTTCACCGGTAAATTATCTATCTGTTATGCCTATACAAAATGCAAATAATATTTCCCAGTCCATTTTTGATCAACACATGGGACCCAATATTCCGTCTATGACACCACACCAAACGTTAATTGACTGATATCCTCAACTTCTTATTTCTTGGATTATAGGAGGATAATTTGTAGACCAGTGTCGGGTGTTCTGACGATCACAACTGTGGTTGTAAAAGAACTTTCATCAGTTCAAGAAATGTATTTTAAAAAAATCAGGATTTTGTCGGCATCTATCTAGGAAGTCCTGATAAAATAGAACTCTTATCTGGCACTACTGGTCGTTAAGTTTCTGGGTTTCCCGAAATTTAAGGGTTTATATTGATTTTTTTCAAAATTTTTTGTAACTGAACTGCGGGGGACCGGTATTTCCCTTCATCAAAAACCCTACGAGATCTAGGGCTTTTTACATCAAACACGCTTCCTCTTGCATTTTTTTTTTTGAATAGTCTTGCAAATATTTTTTTTAAAAGGATTCGACGCTCTTGATAACGTCTAGCATATTCTCTTCGCGCTGCGATTGGCCTTTTTTGGTTAAGTAATTATATGGCAAGCTTATCACTCCTTTCCCGATACTAAATCGTATCATTTTTAGAATACTAAATAATTACAACCGAAAATCATAAACGACTAAAAATGTAATGTGTCAAAATATTTTGAAAGGATATCAAAATTTAAACAATTTTGTTTCATCATGACACATATCTGTTAAACGACAATAATAAATAAAATGGTAAAATATTGTTTAGTTGTTGCATGTTTTGCTGCCATTTTCTGGTAACAAGTTGAAGATAGGTATAGGGTATGCTTGAAATTTCATGTAGAATTAAAATATCCGAAAATATATACCCAAGGCTTTCCATTTAAAAAAATATAGGTTAATATCTTTAAAAAAAAGTTACTTTTGTTTTATTTTTAAAACAAAAAAAACTTGCTAGATAACTGCAAAATGATTTTTGTTTCATTTTGATATCTTTAAAAACAAAAAAGTTACAGTTCATTAAAATGATATCAATGATAAAAATACACCCGGTATCTACATAAATAAAAAATCGAATTTAAAATTTAAAACATATTTATTTATAATATATTTAAACAACCAAAATAATAACGTATACGACCTTAACGTTTATCACTGTATCTGTAAGTTACCGTCGCAATGAAGTATCTAAGTAAATTGGTCCAGATTCTCTAAAGATATCTATGCGTAGTTTAAAAACGAAAAACCGATTGAACTTTCAACAATTTTTAATTGCTTTTAGTTCCTTTTTGCATAATGATAGATGTTTTGAAATGTACTCTAAATTTATTGTAATTAAATATATTTATTATTTACATTAAAAAGCGGGACAAATGGATACTAAGGCGAGACAGCCCTAACTACGACACACAAATTATATATTTTTAATGAAACTACGTATTTCTTATTTGAGATCGTTGCATGTCTTTATTTTATTTATGTTTTTAAAAAACCTGGAAAATTGGAGTAAATATTGTAACCGGTAACCCTCGCGTAACAATGATTAAAATTAAAGTTAATCAGTTTCTTGGCTTACTTAAAAATAATGGGTTTCGTTAAAACATGTCTTAGCTTTTCGTTTCCGTCATTTTATAGCCAGCTTTAAATTCTTCTGATTATTTTAATTTTCTCTTTAAAAAATCAGTAATATTCCTTTACCCGGAACTTCCCTCGTTATGAACCTTTCCTTTTATTAGGAATAGTGAAGTGTGACCCAATTTAGTTCAGTACATAGTCATTTAGTAACACATATGTATATACCGTCTTTTAAAACATTTTTATTCATAGCCATTTTGTCAGATCATATTGGATTTGTACCAATATTTTACCAGTTTATACCTATGCCACACCCGATTTTTTAGCATATTTTAAAATAAGTAGTTTTTATATTAACACACACCGCCATTTTGAATTCGTATCAGCTTTTTTTGTTTATCTCTATATTACGCTTAATGCTTGCACAAATTTGAAATTAATACTGTTTTTAGGCTGATTTTTTAAATATTTTATAAGGCCGCTATTTTTTACTAGCTCATCTGTATGCCACAATTATTTAGGGCAGACAATTTGAAATCAGGCCCTTAAGTAGTTTTTCATGTTGAATTTTTAAATATTTTACTAAGCCGCCATTTTGTTCTGGCATCTTGGACTCGAACCAAAATTTTACCATTTGATTCCTACATAATACTCGATTTTTGTGCAAAATTTGAGACAAATTGGATCAGTAGTTTTTAAATAATTTTTTCACATTTCACTAGGCCGCCATTTTGTTTTGCCAGATTGGATTTTTACCAAAATGTTACTAGGTCGTCACCATATGACACTTACTTTTTGTCCAAAATTTGAAACCAATCGGATAAATTAGTTATGCGGCGGACAGACAGATTGACAGACAGCATACCGACGGAATTGAGAAAACATGTTTTTCGGCATCTAGGGACCTTGAAACGTAGAGATCTGAAAAACTCTCGGAAGGTGACTTTCTTACGATTACAATACTTCCCTTTTACGAGGGAAATAAAAAGTTAAGCTGAGAAAATAGCTCTGCTTAGTTCTCGTTGTATAACCCCAAATACAAGAATATTTTAGTTTAGTTATAATTTTCTTGTATACACAATATAGCATTATACTGAGCACTTTATACTTCTGTATGTTACTCAGAAAACATAATTCTTCTTTTTCACCCTCAAACTGTATTATTACTTCGATTCCTACACTTTAGACTTTATATGTATTTCCTAGAGTTTTTATACTGAATTCTCAATTACAAAACTACCGCTCTTTTAGCAACCTTTGGTTCGTTGGAAATAAGCTCGGTCAAATCGCGGGTATTGCGGGGCATTGCAGGTCATTTCGGGGCAATGCGAGGAATTAAGGGACATTGTGAGGCATTGCGTAGTATTTTGGGCATTCTTTGGCAAAAAATTAAAAATCTAGAATTAATAGTTGTTGAAACCGAATCTTTAATTCAAAGATATAAACGATGAAAATAAAAACGATGCTCGCAAATCGTGCAAAGATATCACTAAGTAAGTACTCTCGGAAAACGGCTTATTAAGGGACATGCAAGATAAAATTAGAGAAAAAAAACTAGTTTGTACAAAAGAAGATAAAGGGAATAGTATAGTATTAATTGAAGATCATGTATATGACAAAGTGCAGTCATTTATTTGTGAAAATAGATCCTAAATTACCTACTTTTATAAATAAAGTTAGAGAGATAATGAAAAACTCAGAAAGTGTTTTAGACGAAAAAACTATCAAAAATCTGCTCCCGGATTTTGAAACCCTTTCTTGCTTGTCTAATAAAAACTCACAAATCCGAAAATCCACAAAAAATGCCTATAAGACCGGTAGTATCATTCTGAAATTCACCCACGTATAATTTGGCCAAATGGCTTAATGCGTTCGTTAAATCTGATCTAAACACTTCTTTTAATCACACAAACAAAAATAGTTTGGAACTAGTAAACAAAATAAAAAATATTGAAATACCACCTGATACCATCATAATCTTTGGATGTATCCAACCTCTTTACAAATGTACCTGTTAAAGAAACTTTAGACATTTTGAAGGACAGACTTGTTTTGTTGATAGTAACTTATCTGATCAACAAGCCTCATATTATACTAAATCTATACCGAATTTGTTCAAAATTTTTTTTTATTTTAAAAGTATTACATATTGTCAAGAGGATGATTTCCCCGTTTTTAGCAGATTTTTTTTATGGACCAGTTGGAGACAAATCTTATTTTAAATGACATCGACAACGTCTATTCAATATATATATATATATATATATTGTCTTATGCTAGATACGTGGACGATATAATTTGCCTTTGTCAAGGTAATATCGAAAATCTGCGTACTTTTCTCGACAAACTAAACTCAGCTCATTCAAAAATAAAATTCACTTTAGAAATTCAAAATAAAAACAAATCCCTAAATTTCTTAGATTTAACAATTACTAATATAAATAATAAACATTAATTTGACATATATAGGAAAAAAGCTTACACGGGTGTTATAATTGATGACTTGTCTAATCACCCTATTTCTCACTAATTAGCAGCTCTTCATAGCTATTTAGAGAGAGCATTAAAAATTCCTTTAAATGATGGACATTTCAATCTGTCAGACAAATAGCAGTCAACCATCGTGGTGAAGAATGGTTGATAAGTTACTGCAAAAAAAAAAAGAGAAACAAAAAATAATTAGACCAACATAAATATGCAGCAATAAGATTTAATGACTCTAGCCTATAAAATTCAAAACTATTTTAAAAAACACAATAATATATAACTGGTAAATAATAAAAAAAATTATTAAAATCAGGTATATATAAAATTGTTTGCGACTGTGAGGTCACATATGTTGGCAGAACATATAGAAAACCACACAAAAAGAATATCTCAGACATTTAAGAAATAGCTCAAAGGAATCTCTGTTTGCTAAGCACATTTTAGAAACTATTCATTCATTTAAAAAAATTTTAAAGTGCTGCATGTATGTCCAAAAAATCAGATCTTAAACAATTTAGAAACATTTAAATACTTTCTAATTTAGTATTATGTTTTACTATGTATATAACAAAAATTTGTTAACTTGTGCTTTGTCCGTTGTGGCTTTTGTTCTTTTTTAAAATTTACTTTTAATTCAAATATTTACCAAACAATTTCGATAGATTTCTTAACCTGAATAAATAGGGAATTGCACTTTCCGTTCGGAAGAGGGCAGAATTAATACTTAATATATAGGTAAATTAGATTTAAATAAGATAAATATTTGTTTTGTTTCGCCCTAATAGTTTTAATTCTCGTATCTTTGTTTTTTAATTAACATAGACAGATATGTGAATTGTATTGGAAAGAGAATATTGCATGTAAGTAATAGGTATATTTTATTTATTTTTATATTTTTGAATAATAGCATGTGATTGGTAGGTTAGAATAATCTTTTAATGCACTATATTCTTGTAGTGGTTCTGAAGAAGGGGAGGAAACATTATTGTAAGCAACCAAAACAGGTAAACACAATAAATATTGTTGTGAGAATAAGGTATTTTTCTTTCATATGTTGTTTATATATATATATATATATATATATATATATATATATATATATATATAGTTTGTTTTTTTTTGCGCTCCCCTCCAGAAACAAACTCCTGGATCTCTCCCTGATTACATCTTTGCCTTTTGATATTGCAGATATCTCTGTCAACTTGTCTTTCAAATGTTCTGGTATCTTATGTAATACATGGATTACAGTTTATCGTTGTCCAGTGGACTGCTTCAAATTTTTATTGCATAGGGCTACTGAATTGTTTGAGAGATTTTACATGGGCAGAACTATCATTGTGATGGGTGTTTTTAATGTTCATTTTTATGCCGGTTCTGTTCAGGCCCAGTTGCTTTGTAACTCATTCAATCCTTACGGGTTTACTAAATGTGTATCTCAGTCTACAATGACTCAGGCCTGGACAAAATCTTTACCATTAACTGTTGTTGATCCAAATCTTTCTGGCCGCAAGACAATATATTTCCTGTATAAATCACTGGCTAAACCAACAAGCTCTACAACAGGGTGTTGTGTATAGGCCCATACTAGATCTTAGTCTCTTTGATTTGTACAATAGATTTGAACAGGAAAATTGGTCATTTATATATGACTGATCATTGACACACAATATCTTGTGAGGTTTGCGAGATTTGGAGGACGCTTGTGGGGCAAGTTTCCTGAAATTACTAATATACACATTACTGGCCTTGAGGGTATCTTTAGTATCCTCTGGTTTGACAAGGAGTTCAAACATGTTAGGGAAACTTTAATATAACTCGGTCACTTCTGGTTAGTAATGATCTATAAAAAAATGTTGCATGAATACCGAGATAAATACAAACTTTATAAAAGGAATGCCCATGATATATATATCTTGCAATCAAATAATAAAAGCGATTTGTGATATCATGAAAAACAATAACCCTGTCTCAAAACCAATAAGCCAAACATCATCCCCCAATTTTTTTCTGTAATAGTGCTAACAACTTAATAAATGACTTACCTGCATCTAGTAAAAATATTCTGGATTATCTAATTTCTAACCTAAATTTGACTAATAATGACTTCTTTTTCTATAATTTTTTTTTGGTATTCATTTATTTATGACCCCCTAATCAGTAATGAATTACTGTTATCGGGGCTTTCTTTTTTTACATTAGGTACTCTTATTACATACTATACTATACATACACTAACAACTAGTAGCTAATAAGTATTAATTTATACAATCATAGTATATATATTCTTGGCCGTTTTTATACATTTGTAACAACTATTTTGTTTATTAAATACCGTTTTAATTTATTTCATTAAAGTTTTCTATTTCAAATATATTCTTTGGTATCTTGTTCACAGTGTCAGTACTCCTAGACAATGGAGAGTCTTGGGCTTTTTTGGTCCTGGCATAATCATTTCGTGTATTTTCCTTGTTCCTAACGTCATAATTGTGACAGTCCTTTACAGGTTTAATTTTCAGATTGTTCTTCAGTGTTTCATTTCTGATAGAGTGTACTAGTGACTTCCAGTGCTTTTAGTTTTTAACACCCGTATTCACGAGAGGTTTAAATTTAGACCACGTGCAACTTGACAGTTACAGGTTTAAGATCACAATTTCAACAATTGAACAAATAATTCCAATGCCACAAATACAAAATGACAGTGACATAAGCGAAACAACTGGCAAACTAAGAGTTGTAAGTACTATGGCAACTAGACCTGGTCTAACTTTTAAACCTTTTTAGTGCATACAGGGGTAAATGTTTAAGATGGATGTTTGTTCATACACTTGTTATGTTGCTGTATAATAGTCTAATTGAAAAATTGCTTTAATTGTTATATTTTGTATGCACTGCAACATATTTAAAGATAGTTTGGAGCATTGCCCCAACATGGTAATAAATGTGTGGTTCGATAAAAGAATTATACAACATATGTCTTTTTTTTTATTTAGTTGAATCGTGCATCTTCTAAAAAAGATGCACCTGCAATGGGGATTATCTTCTTTTTAACACTATTTGTTCTTTCCATGTTAGATTTTCTGTTATTATGATGCCCAAGTATTTGTATATTGTGTCACCTGTTCTAATTTTACATTATTTAGGGTTACAGATATATCGTCAGATGGTTTATTTTTTTGCTTTATAACCCTACACACTGTTCTTTTTTATATTGATGGATACTTTATTTTGGCACAGCCATTTATAGTAAATATCAAGATCTATTTAAACCACTTTCTAGTTCGTTAATGTCTCTTGCTGATGCTATGAGTATAGTGTCATCTGCGAACATAAAATATCTTGCCTTTAATTCTGCATACTTTAAACTCTGCACATATAATAAGTTTTAGAAGCCCAAGTACAGGGTCCTGAGCAACACCCAGATTCAGTTCAACTTTGTCACTAATACCATCATTTACTATAGTGAAATGTTTTCTATTTTGGGAGTATGATTCCAGTAGGCTATATGCAACACCTCGAATTCCCATTTTTTGAATCTTGTTTAAAAGTATATCAATATTGACTGTGTCGAAAGCTTTCTGTAGGTCTACAAAGACCGCTGTAACGTATTTATTTTTATCAATTTCGGAGCTAACATACTCAAGCAGATCCACCGTGGCACCTAAAGTATCGCTTTGTTTCTGGAACCCATACTGGTATTGGTCAAAATTTTGTGCTTACATTTATAAATTCTATAAGCCTGTATTTTATGACCTTTTCGACTATTTTTGAAAAGGTATTTAGTATTGAGATCGGTCGGTAGTTACCGAGTTCGTCTGTAAAGCCTTTTTTGTGTATTGGCACAACTTTTGCAGTTTTGAGTTCTTCTGGGAAAACACCGCTTTCCAAAATTTGATTTGTAATTGTCACTACTTTTGTCTTCCTTTGTAATATTGTCTTCCCCAGGTGAACAGTTATTTTTAATCTCACTTAGAATATTTATAATTTCTTTTATGTCTGTAGGTCTCACAAAAATTGACTCCCTGCATTCTTCCTCTGGAAATTTTAATTGATTTTGTTTTTCGATTTTATTTGCTAATGTCTGGCCTACTTTTGAAAAATATGTGTTAAACTCTTGAGAGATCTCATCTTGGTGTTCCAAAATGTGTCCTTCAACACTTTGTATTTTACTAATTTTATTTTTTTTTCTGTCATTCTGGAACACAGTTTATTTAAAACTTTCCACATCTTTTTTGAATCTTTACCACCTTCTTGGAATTTTATTTGAGAATACTGTTTCTTTAATTCTTTTCTCATTTTATTTACTTAATTTTTTTCTTTTTAAATTCGTTTTCAGTGTATTCATTACCAAGTTTTTTCCATCTGACATACAGTTTGTCCCTTTCATTAATCTTTTGTACATACTCCCATT